>JAGKTI010004339.1:14267-51244 GCA_018397915.1 Birgus latro
TCAGCACTCATAGGGGAGAAAAAAAATGGATATTTGGGCAAAGTTTGCAATCGATTCCACTTTACAAACAAAGCATTCAAGCAAAAATTTATGGGTTTTTATCAATGCAAGGTCGTGCCTTACTACCCCTGCATTCTGTAAACCTATCTGATCTGCGTACGTGAAGGGTAGGGTGAAGAAAGGTAAAAATAAACAATGTACAAAAAGAAACAATATTTTTGAGCTATACAACAAGCATAATCAGTTTATTACACGTGGGATTTCTTGGTCGAGTCGTAGAGGGCTCTGTGGTGCTGCACAACATGGAAGATCAGCTGTCGTTCTTCTTCATTCCTCGTCAGACCACTGTTGTAGTCCATTGCCAGTTTGACCGCCCGCTCAGCAGCGTCATTGACCGCTTTGAGGTGGGCCGTGACATCAGGAATAGGGCGAGGTCATTGACGCTTGTCGGAGTATCCAGCTTCAAACACTGGAAGAGGTTTTTCAACTTCTGTGTGACAAACGTAGAGATTCTCAGATTTGATGCCTTATCAATCATCTTCATGTTCAAACGGCGCAGACCCTTCTTCCTCGGCAGTGCTGTGGGCATATTTTTCAGCATTTCCTGCTTTTCCTCAGCAGAGACTTTGTCAGAATACATGGCTAGTGGAGCCAGGTCCTCACTGAGGTACCAGAGGTGGCGTTTGACTTTGTCCAGTGTCTTCTTTGCTACAATGGGATCCACTTCTTTGAATTCTTCAATCTTCTTCAGGAGATTGAGGTCACTGATTGGAGCGTCGACAGCACTTGGGGCTTCAAACCAGTGCATCACATAGATGGTGACGAGGAAGACACAGATGCGTTTGATGGCCTCCTTTTGATGCCATGTGAAGGGGAAGGAGGCTGCATCCTTCAGTTGATTTCTGAAAAGAAAGATCGTGAGGTAGTAAAGGCCTTTGGCCATCCAACGTGCTCTGTGATAGGCAACTGGACGGTGAAAGGTCATCCGTGCTGGCTTCTTGCCAAGGAAAGCCAAAGACAGCTGGAGGAGCTCAAGGTAGTCATCACGGGGTTGCGCCCGATCCATGTGGCTGAGTATGAAGTGTTCAGTGTCCTCGGCTCTGTTGGCGATCCACGAATGAGATTTTTCATGTAGGTCATCATCGTTGGGATCAAAGGAATCTGTCAGTTCTGTTCCAGAACTCTTTGAATCGACTGAAGAGAGGAATTTCAGGACCAGAAAGAGAAAAGAGGTCAAAGATCCTATGAGTTCACACATGTGGTGCCTGCATGCCAAGAACAACAGTGGGACTTAGAGACCTCTTTCAATGACAAAGCAAGCTCCACTGTGAACCCCGGTGTTAGACGTTGTAGTATCAAAACAGCCCTGCAATCCAGAGCTTCACTTCCGGCCATTCATCTAGAGTCCTTAGCACTGTCGCTCCCATTGCTTCAGCCGTTCCAGCAGGGATCTTAAGGATCACCAGGATCTTCTCCGTACCGATCCCTGTAACAACAATCGCCAGGGAATCACTGCGGCCACTACCATTGATGTTGGGCAAGAGCTTTCCATCAAAATAGAGAATCAAGGGTGTTTGTGGCTGGAATTCTTTTTTGATCTTTTCTGCGATCTCGGTCCTTGATTCCTTCCAAACAGAGTGGAGAGATCCGACAGACAACGTAAGCTCCCCCAAGTCAAGCCCTGCTGCAGTCAAGGTGGGAATTACCACTTGCATTGCAACTTGCGTTGAAATGAGGCATGGGTTTGAGAAGGCCAAAGAAAAATTGCAAAGTTCCCACCAGTAGTGGAACTGAATAAGCACTTAGCCCTTCAAGTTTCTGAACACCCTCCCCCAAAGTTGTAAAAACTTTGGGAAGCGTTCACCAAGCCACTGACCACTTTGGCGGACACAAGGGGTGCCATGGTTGAACCAGTGTCACATACTAGTGTGCTTGCACCCAATCGGCTTAAGGCAGGCCGATTACACTTGGTTCACAGACTACACACACATTCAAAGCCACTACAACACAACAGTTACACTCACAAGCACTTACCCTACATACAGTCTCTACCAGACAGCCAAAGCCACTAGGTAAAGATACATGGCTTGTATCGTCCCTGCTCCAGTAAGGATAGGCCGGTCGTGCAGTGGACCTCAACGGCTGATCTGATGACGATATATGTGTATATATAGTACCGTAAGTATATTTCAAGTATTGCATAAAATTTTTGAATCGGGAGCAATCTATAACTTGTTTCAGCAGATAGTTCCATTAACACCATAATTGTTTTTCCCAGTGACTTTGGTACTTTGGTTAGGCATATATGAGACACGAAATATGCTTTTTCATATTATTATTCACCTACATTTTGATCTGAACGGAATTTCTGATTTTTTTTTTTTGGGGGGGGGATGACGTGGGGAGAAACCGAGGGAGCCCTGTGCCGTCGTTTGTACCGCTTGCAGCTAAAACCGGCCCTGGTGGAATGCAGTGTTTGCCTGCAGTTGCACAGCACGTATTATGCCAATGTAAGGAGTCTTCTTGACATTAAACTGAGACTGGAGAAGTATTTATGGTTCTTTCCTTTTACTGTCGTCTTGTCTGCCTCAGCTGCAGGACACTTGCTGCTGGCGGTGCGAGGACTGCCAGACAAACCAGTACCTTAACAGCACCTCGCACTTGTGTGAAAACTGCCCCTCCACCTGCATGATGGCCGCCCCTGATCACAGCAGCTGCGTGTTCAAAAAGGAGAAGTTCATCGACTACCGCAACCCCTGGGCCATCACTTCTCTCGCCTTTGCTAGTCTCGGTGAGTTGGGATGACAAACTCACAGTCATACATGCAATCTGCACAGTACAGCCTACTGTAGACTCACAGGCACACTCTCTTTTCACCTACTGCACATAAGAACATTTTTGCGCAGAAGCACTGGCACACGGACACAGAAACACGTGGGGGACACAAGCGCACAGAAGCACAGGCATATTAGCACACCCGTACACCGCTGCACTGACACATTGCACATAACTTGGTACATAGTCACTTGGACACTATAGGACCTAAATTCTCGCTGGATCTTTTGTGTCTGGCGCACGTTCGCCGATTATTATGTAAATTTCGTCACTATTAGTTTTTAAGCTGATTCCAAATTGGAATGTATTTTTTGGGATATATTGGTTTGTAAAAGGTTGCTGGTTCGTTGAAAGCAGTGATAAGAAACAGGGAAGTGAGCATGGAAGTGAAAAGGTTGTTACATGACAGTATTGTGATACCAACTCTGACATATGGAAGTGAAGCTTGGACCCTGTTGGAAGGACAGAAGTCAAGAGTGAGAGCAGTGGAAATGAGTTATTTGAGAGGAGCATGTGGAGTCACATGGAGAGACAGACTAACAAATGAGGAAGTGAAGGAGCGTTGTGGTGTGCTTGAGGATGTGATGGGAAGCGTTAGGAGAAACACGTTAAGGTGGTTTGGGCATGTGGAGAGGATGGAGAGTGAAAGATTGACGAGGAGAGTGTATGTGAGTGAGGTGGAGGGGGCGAGAGGGAGGGGGAGGCCGAGGATGAGATGGAGGGATGGAGTGGAGAGGTATATGAGAGAGGGGGGTGTGAGTTGGGAGCGTGGTAGTGAAATGGCAGGGGACAGAGTGACGTGGAGGCGATTTGTTTGTGGCCACCCCGTTCGGGATTGAGGCGTCTGGCAATAGATAGATAGATAGCAAATAATATTTAAGTATAACATTTATTTCTGCTATTAAAAAAATAAAACTGTATTAGTGGCGAAATTTACAAAAAAATGGAAGAACGTGTACCAGACACAGAAGATGCAATATACGAAAATACAAACCTATTCAGGAAGATTTTGTAGTGCATTTCTGAGTTCAGCGTTAAACAAACAAACAATGAAATTTTGTTCATCATCATCATCATCATTCGGACCTCCTTTCCAGAGTAGCAACGTCCATACAGCCCAAATTTGCCCACTCCAATGGGCCACACTACCATTCACTCATCACTCAAGCCCCCGGAATCCTGGCTCTATTGGATACGCTAAAAACATTCATTAAGTTCTGTAGCTTCACACAAACATATCCGATAGAATCAATCCGGACGCTGTCATGTTAAAAAGGGATGCCAGATCCCTGATCATGCACTTATTCACACAATATTCATCCAGCCAGCTCGATCTCTTGTCAGATCCCTAGCCGCACCGACTTCCAAACCTCTCTTTCTCACACACTCATCCACCATATCTCTCCACCTTCTCCTTGGCCTACCTCGCCTCCTTCCTCCTTCAGATTCGCTCAGATATACCTTTTTCACCACTCTGTTGTTATCCATTCTCTCCACATGACTCTCTTCCATTTTGGTGTCCACAGACTTCCTCACTCCACATCATTCACGAATCACATTATTTCGTATCCTATCCACTCACTCTCTGTATTCCACAAACATTCCTCAGCAGTCCCATCTCCATTGATCTCACTCTTAACTTTTCATTTTCATGCCATACCATAGTCTTACATCCATATGTTAAAGTTGGCATTTGAAATTTTGTTACTGTAAAATATTATTTTGTTATTTAAATATTATTTTTAATTATTATTAACTTTCCTAATTATTATTATTAACTAACCCAATCTAACATAACTTTTTAAAAAATATTTTCTCCCAAAAAATACATTAAAATTTAGAATCAGCTTAAAAACAGTATTGGTGAGGAAATTTACATAAAAATCGAAGAACGTGCACCAAACACGAGATCCTTCTCGGCGGTTAAGGAAGCTCCCTAACGTCCTTTCCCAAGTTATTTATTTTGCATATTACACCTCACTCTTCTCCTCTGTGTTGTACAAATCCTTTAAACATGGCCAAAATCTTCATTATAAAAAAAAAAAAAAACGTACAAAGGGAAATTGACCACCCGTACCCAAAAACAAATTGCTAAAGATGAGATGCTAGAGTTTCCTAACTCGACGAGAATACGGGCCTAGGATACAGAAGGCTGACACACATGTTTACCCAAATGCACAAGTACTGAACATGGGTACATACGGGATATAGACACACTAGTACACCAGCACACATACATAGCCTACTCAGGGTGCAGTACTCGTACATACGGCATGCAAAGTTAAGAGTGTGGGTTCATAACATGGGTAAAACAATATAAAAAATAAACATAGGCCTAATGTACATAAGGTGCAAATACACAAAGAAGTTAATACATCATTAGTCACACATTGTCACAAAGATACAATTATGGTAATATACTGTACGTTTTATATATTATGAGCTACAAATTACAGTTCAATTAAACTTCATGCTACACAGGATATTTCTAAGGTTTTCCACTCAGTATGTCAACGAACCACACACCTGAAGGAAGCAAACATTTCTTATGATCACAGACTGTTCTCATGGACACCTCAAGTTACAAATACCGACACAAATACAGCAAATTCTGGCTGTAATATCAGTGACCAGGCCTCTTGTCCCCCAGGCATCTTCAGCACAGTGCTGGTGGGCATCATCTTTTGGGTTAACCTGGACACACCTGTCATCAAGGCATCCTCACGAGAACTGTCTTACATCCTGCTGGGGGGCGTGACACTCTCCTTCACCATGAGTTTCGTCATCGTGGCCCCGCCCACACTGGTCACTTGTGGCCTCACGCGCTTCTTCCTCGGCTTCAGCTACACCATCTGCTATGCAGCCATACTGACCAAGACCAACCGCATCTCCAGGATCTTTAACCGCAGCCCAGACTCCAAGTCACACAAGGTGGGTCGATGTACGGCAAAGATGTAATGATAAACATTATTTTCCTGATACTGGTGATATTGATAAACACCGAGTAGCCTCACTACACACTGACACACAGGAATGAGGCGTTATTGTCTTTGTCCCTTGTTGTGGTCCCAGGGTCTTCTGGAGGCTGAAGTAACCCTTTTGCTCTCCACCATATTCCTTTAGGGGGATAGAAAGGGAGCTGAGATGTTTGTAACTGCATAATATACTGTATATACTAACTGAAGAACATGTCTGGATTTTTTTTATTTTTTGTCATTTTAGCCTTCTGCTGGTGTATATACAATATTGTACTTTATCTCCATCCACTGTAAATAAGTTATGTAGAAATGTATTAATTATCACAATTGGTTAATAGGCTTGTCGTGCCTAATAATGAGTGTTTTTCAAGACGTCCTGTCTCTACTTGGCAAGTGCTTAACTGCATTGCCTCACGGCCTCATTATGTCCTTGTTTATCTCCCCATTGTCATTATGTACATCTTGTTGGCTACCTCAAGGACCAGTCTACTGTCTCGCAGCCTCAGGGTCACCTTCCAAACTGCAAGCCATTTACTGGCTTTAGTTCTGCTTAGACCCAGCTGTGTGCAGTATGTGTGACTGACCATAGACCCTATCCTTTAGAAGGTTATTGTTTGATTAAGATGTATTCTTCGTTTAACAAGATGCCATATCCTGCAGCCATAGCAAGAACAAAAGCATAAAAAAGACAGAATACCATAAAGGAACAGTAAAGAAATACTTCAGATTGAATCATTTGAAGGAATATGAGATGGTTTTACGGATATATGGCTATGGGCAAGATGTAAATTGGCCGTAGAAAAAAGAAGAAAAAAAGTAGGCCTGTGGTCCTTTGATGCCCGAGAAACCGCTTTCACTTCATGAGAATGAATGATTAATGAAACCTCAAGTAATCTTATAATGTTCTCGTAATATATTTCTGTGTTGGGTGTGTTAACAACAAGGTGAAAATGATCTTCATGCAGTTCAAGTACTGTACATGAGGCGCGGGGATTGGGTGGAAGCCACTGGCTCTGTCGCTGCTGCTCCTGCCTCACGTTGCACTTAACATTTTCCTGATCATTTTTTCCTTCAATTTTTACTGTTATTTTTTCCCGGTAAAGTGTCAGTCCGTAGTTTGTCTTTAGAGTACAGGTACAAAAATTTCTCCTCGATGAATATAACAGTGTACGGGTATATTGGGTGCAATGTGAGTGGACACAATCGATAGTTTTGTGTGTGTGTGTGTGTGTGTGTGTGAGAGAGAGTCCTATGACAGAGATACTGAAAACCTGTTTGTGAGAATTTAGATTAAGATTCTGCTGCCGATGTCTTTCAGACTGTTAATATGAAACCATTATCTTTCCTCTGGTCAGACGAAGTACACGTCCCCGCAGTCTCAGGTGGTGATAGTGACAGGGCTGGTGAGCGTGGAGGTGGTGGTGACGGTGTGCTGGCTGGCGGTGCGTCCTCCTGCCACCAAACACCTCTGCAACATACACGAGAGGGAGCGTATCCTCATCTGTGACGGACTCGATAACTACTCCTATATTGTCGGCCTCATATACCCGCTCCTCCTGGTGGCGCTCTGCACACTCTACGCCATCAAGACTAGGAAGGTCAGTCCCCTCCCTCACACACACACACACACTGATGACATACTGAGAAAGATAATAACATCATTCATCAGACCAACCCTGGAGTATGCATCAGTAGTCTGGAATCCTTATCTCAAAAAACACAGATAAGACTGAAAAAGTACAAAGGGCCGCTACAAGATGGGTACCAATCTTAAGGGATCTAAGCTACAAAGAAATACTAGAATCTACCAACACTACAGGAGAGAGGGAGAAAAGGAGACATGATTATGCTATACAAATGCATCTCGGGGAAAGAGAAAAACGACATAAGTGAATTTTATAACCTATGGGGGAAGCATCAGCAAGAGGACACTGCAAAAAACTACACAGAAAGAGAGGCGATAAAGACGTAAGGAAATTCAGTTTTCCAAATAGGGCAATTGATCAGGGGAATGCACTACCGAATGAAATGGTGTGTGTCAAAACTATTCATAAATTTAAGTATATGTATGATGAAAATGGTTTAATGTACGAGACAGTATGAGCTTGACTCATTCCTGTAAAGATACAATTAGGTAAGAACACACACACACACACACACTGTATTCTAGATGTAGTCATATACTTGCCATTGTTAGGTCACGATGTGTTATATTTTGCTACTGGAATAGGGCATGAATGACTCACAGGCTCTGCTGATCATTCAAGCTCATAAACTTTCATCCATTCCATTTGATCTGAGTAACATGGTGCTCTCCAGGTCACTTTGCCCCAGTTTGTCTGTTCCTTCTCCACACCAGCATTTAAATCGCAAAGTTCTTTTTGTCACACATTATGCAGCTTGGACTTTGCCTCATGTATGGTAGGGGGAAAAAGTAATTTTCTTCATTGATGAAACAAGAACGTATACTTAAAGGGGCATCATACCGTCGTTTTGCCTCTGGAGATCCAGAATGACAAGTAAGGCTGCCAGTTTAAAGATGGGGTTGGCCATAGGGAACCGGGGCCTTTACAAGGACAATATTAAGGAGAATATGAACATCATTACTGGAGAAGATATATTCTTGACAAACGCTTCAGCAGCTGACCTGTGCTCATGGAGAAGGGGGCACACACACCACAAAGCCAGCAGAAGACAGGGCGTGTGTGCTGGGCAATCCCCAGGTCCAGTCTTCCCCCTTACTATTTTTTTAATCAGCCAACACCCCACTGACCGGGCTAATGTATGGCACGGCCTGCATTATACGTGCAGAAATCTTTGAACGAATGAACGAACGGAGAAGGGGGCAAGCAGACACTTAAAAATAGCTGCCACGGAAATAGCGATATTAAAGAGATAAAAATGCAACAGAGACAATAAGAGGTTAAAGGGAGTCAGAAAAAAAAAATGAGTTCATTACATGAAGAATCTATGGCTTTACCCTGTTTAGGAAATCTGTATGTGGAAAGCCCCTCTTCCCTCCACAAACATGAGAGCTGTACTCCACACAAGGGCGAACAAGGCCTCTATACAAAGCAACAGTTGCACAGAGGTAAAAAAGGCGCGGAGTCTGTTAAGCAAACCCTGTCTCTTGGAAGCAGATTTTGCAAGACAAACAATGTAATATCTCCATGATAGGTCCCAATAGAAGGAAACCCCACAGAAAATGAGAAGAAAAAAGAGTAATCTGTATGTTGTTGAATAATAAAAGATCCTTAAGTGAAAAATTTGGCAGGTCATAGTCAGAGAAACTGAGTTTTTTTTATTTTTTTATGTAGGCTACTAAAAACAACAAGGATTCTTACACAGGTTATGACGCTGTATGTGGACAGAGATATTACACAGGGTTCGTGACATTATTATTGGGCACAGGTACAATATTATGTCTCCCAGGTGGAATATTATACAGGTAGTGACACTGTGTGTAGACAGAGACATAAGACAGGGGTCGTGACGTTATTGCCGAACACAGATGGGGTAGGAGCGTTAGTATCCAATCAAAAAGTGCCATGTATTTATTTTGATCATAGATTTCAACTTGAACTAAGTGCAAAAGTAATTTCGTTTACCCCTCAAATCCTTCAACAGTCACTAAAGTTTATATTAAGAGCAATGCCAAATATCTGTGGAACATTATTTTGCACATACATATATATATATATATATGGTACGTGATTGTAGTTAATGGTAGTACCTCCAAGTTCAGTCACTTGTCCGCTAACTCCAGCCACATTCCATTAAAAATCTAAATGCTTAAATTTAAGCCCTTTCCCTCCAGGATATTATTTTCCAACATAAAACCTTCAAAAAATTGTATTTATCTCTTGCCCTTAGAGGCCTAGTTAATAAATGAAGAGAAGCAAATTTTCTGGGGAAAAGAAATACATGATGAATGAGGATGCAAATAGTGTTTACTATACTTGCAATAATAATAATACAATATATAGCTAACCTCAGCAGTTTTAACCTTGTTCCTCAGAATTAGTAGGCTAACTATGTTCCTGAAAATAAGTTGAATTGCTCATGTTCTTGGGAATAACTTAAATAAGTGTTCGTATAAATAAGGAAACTGACCATGTTGCTAAGAGTACGATATCCTAATCATGTTAGTTGGCCTACCAGTAACCACAATCCTGAGAATAATTTGAACTACGGTAATCAAGTTCTTGAGAATAAATAAAGTAAATGTGTTCCTACGAATAACAAAACTAATCATGTTCCTAAGAAAAAGTAACCATGTTAGTTAGCCTGCCTAGGCCTATGAAGCATAGTTTCTGGAAATTAAAATACATGGTAAAACTACTTTCAAAGATCATTCTGGCATGAAGCTTACTCCGCACTAGAGAAACATTATAGACCTACAGGTATTACACTATTCCTAGACAACTCTTCCCAGCTGCTAGTACTCCACTGTCAACCTTAATCGTAGCAGTTCTACCCTGAATCACATCAGCTGTACATTTATTTTGAATAACACAAATTTCATTATGGTGTCACTGGGAAAGAAAGATCTTCAGAACTGCCCCAAACAAAGTGATCTTTCTTAGCTTCCAGTTCCTTAAGAAAGTGTACTTCAAGGCCCTCTTATTCTACTTTCTCTACCCTACCAAGACAGGCTTCATGTGTAACCGTCTTTATACCTCTGGAAGTAGAGTTAATGATAGGTAGCTTCACTATAACCCACGATCCTTGCTCAGGTTGCTGCTGAAGATCTATAAACTGCATTGCATTTTTAGTGGCCATAGTTTCTAAACCAACTGAGTCATCATCACTGTCTTCCAGCGATACCATGCTGGCTTCTAGCGATTCATCACTGGAAGAATCTCCATTTTCCTTAGCTAGAGTGTTCATTGATGTTGAAGCAGTCAGAGGTTCAGACGTCTTAGCGGACTTGCCTTTCTTGGGAAGTTTGGAGTCCTTTTTGCATTTCTTGAGCTCTAAAGCTCGTTTTGCATTGTGTTCCTCTTCCAGCAACTGTATTGCGGCTGATGAAGAAAGAGCAAAGGTCTTGTCTCTCATGTTTTTTTTTTTTTGTACTTAGGACCTTGTGTTTTACATGGTGATGGGAACCACTTATAGTTTTTAAGTGCAGGGCTGATAGTTGATCCTTGTTTGGGCCTGTTCTTCATGCTTGGTGATAGGAATGTCTCTTTTGATGGGATTCTGAAATTAACTTCAGCTTTTTTTTTTTTTGTAAGAGAAACCTTTTAACTTTATCAGTCAGGACCAAATCACATGCTGTTGCTCTGCAATGCATAGAAGGCTGAATGTTATTATACATAGATTCCACACATTCTGCTTCTTGAAGTCCTTGCTGGACTAGAGATGCTTTGGGAGAATCAGTTTGTACACCAGTATGCACATGAGTCAGAAAATCAGTCTGTGTCCCTTTCTCTACTATACCACCTTGATCAATTCCATCAAATAGTACTGTAGAGCAAGCCTTCATTGCTTCATTTGTGATCTTTGAATAGTCAGGAGCCTCAGGATCAAGTGGATGAAGTCCACATTTCCGGAAACCATTAACAATGTTTTCCTTCTTGCAAGCCTTCTTATACATAGAGAGAAAGACTGGAGCAAAGTAAGTCTGGTTAAGTGTTTCATCAGGGTGATCCTTTTGCCAATCTGCAGCTGCTGTCCTCCAAGCCTTTTTCAAGGGACCAAACACTGAGACGTGAAGTGGTTGCATGAAGTGAGTTGAGTTTGGGGGCAACCCATACAATATTATTTGTAAGTCCTTGAGATCTCTAGCCAAGTGAAAGTTAACCCTGGTCTCATGCCAGTCAGTCAAAACTACAACTGGCTTCTTAATATCATTAGCTTCAAGCCAGTCATTGAATCCATTACACATGTACTCAGAAACACTCTGTTATAATGTAGCCTGAATCACTTTTACCGATGATAAAATCTTCTCCTCTTGAATTTTCAATAATAGCCTTCGAGATCCTCTTTCTAGGGTATATTATCATTGGTGGTGGAACTTGACCGTCTGCTGACACACAGGCAAGGACAGTTATGTTATCCTTAGCTTTTGAAGAAGTAGTGCCTGCAACATTCTGCGATCCCCGAATTGCCAGTACTTGCCCAGTTGCAGGAGACAGTATAGGCCAACACACGTAACCCTCACGTGTTCATAATACATTAAAATTTTTGCAAAAAAATAGTGGTCTTACTCATAGTGATCACCACAGTGATCACCTTATCTATCGCTGTGGTCGACTGATTGACCACTGTGGTCGGTCACTGATCGTTTACTAACACAGCACAGTATATAAGAAAGTGTAGACACCAGGAAAATTATGAACCCAGTAACACATGTAAGCTTAAAAATTATGTCATGTCGCATAAATTCAATAATTTTGGAAGAAAAATATTTTGTGATCGAATTTAACACAAAGAGGATTTTGGGTTTAGTATCTGATCACCTGTCCTTGCTAGGACGATGTGCAATTTAAACAAGTATTCCGATTATTCTAGTGTTATTCCAACATCCCACAACAACATGATTTCATAAAATTAAATAGAAAACGTAAGGAAATATGATTTTAGAATTTATGAAAAATGTACTATTCTTACGGACTTTGGTAAGAATCGGGAGAAAATAAACATCTTATCTTTCGAGTATGGTAGAAGCTAAACTATTTATCCCATTTACTTCATTTTTTCACATAACATTTAGCTTTCATTCCTCTACATTTTGGTGGTCAACCAGATAAAATATCTTTGTAGTTTTTCCAGTAGCAGTTTTTATTCAAGAAAAACTGAGTGATCGGACACTAACACAGTGATCAAATACTAACGTTCCTACCCTATTACACATGAATGGGGAATCGGCACTTGTACGGTTGGTATGGTGGCCACAGTAACAATATAGAGGGGTTCATATGGTAGCACCGGGGAGGGCGTCACTTACGTTCTGTAGGTGCTCTGAGTTTATGTTGGGTCACGAGATTCTGGGTTCCACAGGTGAGCGTATTGATATTACACAGGGGTCACGACACTCTGGTAAGGGGAATACACTGTCGGGGTCTGTATCACTAGAGGAGGGCACAGTTGGTCGTCATCACATTGAGGCACACTGGGGTCACGACACAGGTAGATCCAGATAGTGGCCCGGTGTAGGGAGTGGGCCGTCAGGGGTGCACTCCTGCTAAGGGCGCGGGCCTATTGCAGCGTGGTCCGGAGTCCAGCTGGAGGGCGGCCCTCTACTGCCGGGGGCCATCGGGGTATGGGGCCCTTGGGACTGGGGCCGAAGTGGGCTAGGAGGCGCGCTGCTCGACGCCTGCCCTGGACCGTAGGAGGAGTCCGGGAGGAGGGGCTGGGCTGATCTAGGCCTGGGGTCACCCGGGGGGTGGCCCTTGTACTCCTGGGGCTGCGGTCTCGTCGGGAGGGGAAGGCCGTCGGGGATCGTCTGTGGCCTCTCACCTGGGAGGAGTCCGTCAGCTGCCGAGGATGTTGGGGGCCAGGCTGCAGGGACGGGATACCCAGGCTCTCCACTGGTCCGCTCCAAACACTCTCTGTCAGTGGGTCTGCTGGGGAGCAGTCTCTGTCCGTCCCGGAGGAGGGGGAGCCAGAGGAGCGTCTCACTCGGCCTCTGTTGAGGCGGGCTGAGCCAGAGACAACACCCTCACAGGGAGCCTCCAGGCAAGTGGAGGAGGGAAGGACGGTGGCCTCGCCCTTGACTTGGTGGGTCCAAGGGATGCCACAAGAACTCCACACCGGGGTAGAGGAAGGAGGTCCAGAGGACTCTCCTCCCACCTGGCAGGTCCGGAGGACTCTGCCCAGGCTCCCTCCCGAGCGAGTGGGTGAAGGGGTCTGGAGGACTCTCCCTCGGTCTGACAGGTCCGGTGGACTCTGTCGGGGACCACTCATCCCGGGGACAGCGGGAGGAGGAAGTCCAACAGACTTCTGGGCTCGTGCAGTAGGTCCGGTGAACTCTACCGCTCTGCTGCTGCCGGGGAAAAGTTGCAGCTGGGGGACGACTGGTGGTCTCTTCCCCTGTAGGTCCAGAGGACTCTATGTTGGCTCCACTACCCTCCTCAGGAGTACAGGCGAGGGTCGTCTGACGGACGTGCTGAGATACCTGCTCCCTACGGCGGATAGTGTAAGAAGGAGGTCTGATGGACACCCCTCCTACAGTAGGGCTGGTTGCCTCTACTGCGCAGCTGCTCCCCTTGGGTATAGTAGGTCTATCAGGGCTGGTTGTCTCTCTCCCTCCTTTTGCTGCAGGTCCGGTGGACTCCGTAGCCCAGGGCTTATCGGGGACTGCTTGAGGGTCAGTCCCACCCCGAGTCTGGCGAGCTCTGTTCTGGTCAGAGGGTAATGCACCAGCACTGCATACCTCTCGTTGGGCCTGCTTGAGAGGAACAGGGGCACATGTTGGTGAGGGTTATGAGGCCGTCTGGCCCGGGCCCTCTACGCACTCTGCGTGCCTCCCCATACTTCCTCCATGGGGCGGGTGTCACCCTCCCGTGTCCTTCTCCTGGGGTGATGGTGTCAGGGCGCTTCACTGGTTGGGCATTTCAGTGCCAAAGCCACCCCCCGTGGTTGATGACGTAACTGCTGGGTTGGACACTGAAAAGTGATGGACACTGAAAAGTGCTGAGCACTGAAAAGTGATGGACACTGTGAAAAGTGATGGACACTGGAAAGTGATGGACCTTGCGAAAAGTGATGGACGCTGTGAAAAGCTGGTGGAAATGAAAAGGGTTGAATCATCAGTGTACTAGTGTATCGGGCTTAAAAAGATCACGCTGAATAGAGGAATGGAGTTGGTGACACGACAGAACTCAGAGGAGCACCACTGCTGACAGCTTTAGAAAAAGAGCAGTGATATTCAACAGCAGCTATATGAGCGACTAGAAAGGAAACTAGTGCTGAAGGCACAGAGAGGAGAAAAACCATACAAGAGCAATTTGAAAATTAAATATTTATGCCAAACTCAACCTAAGGTCTTGAGATGTCCAATGCAATGGCATCTATTTCACCAAAGTCCCGAAAGGAGGATAACCAAAAGTCAGAGTAGAAAGCGAGAGGATTGCCAGTGGACCATCCCCTAAAAACCCATACTGGCGGTCAGAAAGCAGGTTGTGAAAGGAGAGATGTTGTGTCAAGGACAGATTCGAGGAGTTTATAAACACAAGATACTGAGCAATTGGGCAATAGTCAGAGGATTAGGAATGGTTACCTTTCTTCAGGACAAGCTGAATGAGAGCAATCTTTCAGCAAAAAGGAGAGACAGCAGTAAGGTAGGGTGTTGGCAAAGATGTACATTTCTTGAGAACAGCAGGAGAGACCACATCAGCACAAGAAGCTCCGTTAGTAGCGAGGCAGGTGAAGGCAGAAAGTACCCTCTTTTGATGAAACTTCAATGCATGCATAAGGAAATCAGAGGGAGGGGGGATCGAAGATGGAGAGACATCACGGGGGTCATCCAAAATGGATTTAGAGAAACAGTTTGAGACTGTGACTTCTGCCTCATCAGCAGAAGAAAATGCTACAAAACTTAAATGCAGAGCATCGATACATGGTGAGATACCGAAGCTCCCCATCAACCTTACCTGGGCAAGACACCCACCCCAGGAGGAGATACCCAGGGAGCGCAAGTGAGCAGCGCGGGCTATGTACAAGACGGGCGCACCTGTGTCTCTCCCGCGCGCCTCTCTCACGCTCAGGTAACTAACCTCAGAGGTTACAGTCACGGCAAATTACACCTCCGCCAGACCAACCATCGCCAGGTTCAGGGTGGGGCCAATTCTTTAGCCCCAGATAGCACCCTGGAGTTGGCCACCAGCCACCCACTTGCTGCTTCCCTCCCTCAGCCATACCGGGTGACGGCCACCTTGCCACATACAGGGAGGAGACGGCCACTTTGCCGCACTTACTCACACCAGGTGATGGCCACTTTGCCGCACATGGGGAGGAGACGGACACCAGCCGCCCTCGCTCTAACTCCACAAAAGGAGGAACAGTGACGGCCACCTTGCCTCTCCACTAAAAGAACAAAAAGAAAGGGTCATGACAAGTGCCCTCCCCTTCTCTCCCCACAGGGACACCCTCCCCCTCGACCAGCAGTTGGAGGAGGCCTGGCAAGGACCCCTGGTGTCTGAAGTCCTAGCTCTCTTCCTCGACCCCCGGCGGCTCCAGCCCCTGTCGGACTCTGCCATCCCGTGCTGCCACAGCCTACACCTGACAGAGGCTTAGCAGCGAGACTGCAGCCCCAGGACCAACCGAGGCGTCCCCAGGACCCCGGGGTGAGACCTCCCTAGCCCCATGCGACAACCTCCTCACCAGCAGGGGAAGCGCAGGCAACTGCGCCTACTCTCCCTGTTCTGGCCCAGCCCCTAGGCCCGAGCCCCCGTACTCCTGTGTAAGAGCACACACCCCCTACCACGGCCCTCTGACCACTCCCAGATGAGACATCGATGGGTCAGCCTCCTGACGCCGGCCCCTGGAAGCCCCGACAACCCCAGGGCCACCTGACATAGGCCGCTGACCTGGGCCCTTCACTACCACTGGGCTTCATCCTACAGCAAACCCCAGTCACACCCTCCTGTCACCAAGTCCTCCGGCCCTGTCTATCTGTGTGTGACATTATTTTCTTGTAAAGTGTGCCATGTACAGTGTAACAGTGTTGTGATTTGTAGTAATATATGTGTAAGGTTGCCCTGAGTTTTATGCCCCGTTCCCACTAAATGCCTGAAAAGAGCCCAACCTGGTCTAGAAAGAGAACCTCGCTCCAGGCTCCGTGTCTAAGGGACAAGAAGTCGCGCCCTTACACACGCAGCATAATAAAAGCCATCAGAACAACAGAGAAAGGAGAGAAAAAGAAGTGATGATAAAAGGCTTTTGTCAAACTGGCAGAAGGGGCAGAGAGTTCAGAGCTTTCAGAGCAAATAAAATTTTGAGTAAGAACAACTTAACATAATTCCAGGAAGAACATAAAAGAGACAAGATGTGAAATACAGGAGTTAGGGGTAAGGGCTGCAGACAACGACACTGTTGCAGATGACAACAACACCCCCAGGCCCCAAAGGACTACCAGGGGTTCGCCACCTACGCTGAGCGGCTCAGGGCAGGAACAGCTCACCTGTATCCCTCCCCGGTGCCCCTCTTGCTCCCAGCCAATGTACCGGGAAGGTAACAGTCAACAGCGCCTAGTCTCCAGCAGGAATTCCACTCACCAGGTAAAGGGTGGAGTTGTCTTGACAACTCCACGCAACGCCATGGTATCGGCCATTGTCCATACTGGGAAAGGGGCAGAATCGGCCACAGTCCATTCCCCAGTTGCCATCCCACTGCAGGGCCACGATACAGGCCGTAAGTTGTATTGGTCGAGTGGGACAGGCCTCAAGCCGTCCGTGACCTGCAGTTGATCCCCCCAGAGTAGCGCCACAGCACCGGCCGCTAGTCATGCTGGGTACGAGGCAGGACAGGCCAGCGTCTGTCCCTCTGCTACTTTCTCCTGCAGCCCTACAGTACCGGCCACTAGTCGTACAGTCGCTGCTGTTTCCTGTAGGACTGCGACGTCTGCCTCTAGCCACATCGGCACGAGGCAGAGGAGGCCATCGTCTGCTCTTCCTCTACAGGAGATTCTCCTTCCCCTCACGGAGACAGGGTAGAGTGAGCTGTGACTCGCATTTTCCCTGGGGTCCAACAGGACAGAGGAACCACCGTGCAGGCCACTTGTCTGCCCTCAGGATAGCTCCTGAGGAGGAAGCCCTTCATGGAGACAGGGTAGATCGAGCCTCCATTCGCATTTTCCCTGGGGTCTGACAGGACAGGGGAACCGCCGTGCAGGCCACTAGTCGCACGGGGAAGGCAGAGTTGGCCACAGTCCGCTCCTCACCCTCTGCTCCTAGGATAGCACATGACGGGGAAGTCCCTTGCCTGGCCCACCCTGTTTCCTGTGGCCGGGCAGGACGCACGCCCTCCCCTGCAGGAGGCGAGACTGGAGCAGACCCTTTCCCAGAACCGTGGCAAGGCCTTACCCAAGGCCTTGGTTCCCTTCAACCCCACCTACACGAGCAGCAGCAGCAGCAGCAGCCGAGGCAGAGTTCCTGTAGGCAGAGCAGCCGGTGCCAGGTCCTGTCGGTGCCTCCCCCAGCCCGAGGTTCCTGTGAGGTAGCCCTGACAGTGCCGCCGCCCTCCAGCCGTTGCCGCAGTCCAGCCACCCCGGGTTCCAGTACCCTGGGTCCCCAGACACCCCAGGGCCCGCCGAGGACTCCAGGACGTGCCCTACCTGTCGGTGGGGCCTCACTGGGCACTCTCAGAGCCAGCGCCAGGCCCACCTGTTGGCTCTCTTCGGCCCCAGCCCCTAGCCCTGCACCTCTGTGTGGGGCCACTTGAAAGACGAGCCTCTCCTCACCCTCCAGACGGAGGGACCATTACTCAGCCCACAAGTGGAAGGAAAGAACTCTAACAGTGTGTGCCTTAGACCAGTGAATATATTCGGCCGTACATGTAACGCGAGTGATTTCTCTGTGTATTATCTCAGTGAAAGTGACCAGAAAACCCCAGTGTATAAGATTGGACGAGCCGTCTAGTGATCTCAGTCCAGGTGTATTACGAACGGAGCACAGAGCGCCCTAGCTGTGTATTGTCATGTTCCCTCCCCTAGTGAATTGACTTACACGGTGCTCAAAAAGGAAAATTATATTACAGTGATCGTGCCGCCCCTTGTCTGTCACTCCTCTCCCTCCTCAGCGTAAAGGCACGCCAATGCTCAGTGAGCCTATCGACATAGTGTTCATCTAGAAACTACGCTAATAGAAGCGATTGTGCCGCCCCTTGGTTATACCACTCACCCCCCCCCCTCAGTGTCAAGGCATATTGACCACCGTGTATCTGTTTACCTGCGAGTGTTTCCCCGAATATAGGAATACCTCAGTTCCCCCCCTCCCCCTCTCAGTGTGTGTGACAGTGTGGTGGGTCTCCATTCGTGACAGACCGACAACCAGATCTGTGTCTATCATGTACAATGTAGTTTAACCAGTGTATCGTTGCCGTCCAGTGCTATACGATTGTGGTGAATTGTAATAAGTGTATTTCCTGTGTCCGAGATGCCAGTGTAATAGAAGTTCCATAATTACTGGGTTTACACTACCATACTTTCCCTAAGCTGGTAGATAGACAGATTGTTATTCAGTAAAACCTTGTGCTAACCCATCTCCAGCCAACCCAGAATCTATTGTATTTAGTGTTGTCTTATTTGTCTCTGGGAAGATATTAACAATACAGTACATGTATGTAAGAGTTTACTGCCTTGTTTTTGTGCCCAGTCCTTTCCTTAAAAATGCTGACCCGGTCTTGAAAAAGAACCCGCTGTAAGTCTGCGTGTTTGAAGGGACGAGATGTTGGCCCTTGGAGACGCGACAGGTAAACGCATCACCTCTCGCATACGTATCTAAAGGGCGAGTAGTCGATCCTCTAATACGTAGCATAACAAGATTCCCTGGTGAGCTTGTGTCTGTACCTTTTGCATGCCTCCTCCTTGTTGAAGACACGCTTAGAGCGTGTATGAATGATTTTTTTTTTTCCCCACTAGGTAACCGGTGTCCATCAAAGGTATGAAACGTGTCTGAGGCAGCGAAGCATAATCGAATTGGAGAGTTTTTGATGAATATGATGTTAAGCACAGATGGCATTCACATTCACCACTTTCCCTGCAATTTCACCTTTTTCTTTGGTTGTGATTTTCGTGTTGTTGTTTGTATTCCACAAAAATCAAAAATGAATCACGACTTTTGATTTGCTTCCAAGCTCTAAGTCACATGTCTTGTATATGTTTTTTTACGGGTGCCTAATCAAATGAAATACTCTAAAAAATTCAAAACCAATAAGTCCAGGCTATGACTATTTTAAGAGTTCTAATGGCTTTTCTGTGAACTTTGAGAAAGTGAATTTTACATGGTTGTACCATTCTTTTTTAAAGATTTTCAAAAAGGTATTGTTGTGCGGCGTGTTTTAGGCTTGACTACTCGTTCCTCAAACACAGCTCTTAGGGCGGGGTCCTCTTTCTAGTCCGGGCTGGGTACACTTAGGGCAACTAGGAGGAACAGGGCTTAAAAACACTCGACAACAAACCTTTCAAATGTATTACCTTAATTCTTACAAAGACACAATACAGGCAGTAGCACACTTTAGACAAGAAATAAATTAACACAACGGACAGGGCCAAAAGATTCTAGGGCAGGTAAGGTAGCCGGTGCTGCTTCTGGGAGGGCCCGGTTGTAGGAGGGCGGCCCAGGGTGGTGGCCTTCATCAGTGGTAGGACCAGCTGCCATTAGGGCGTCCGGGGTCTCATCGGGAGGCCGGACAGCTACTAGGTCGTCTGGGGGGGACCTCGTCAGGGGGCTGGCTACTGCTGGGTCATCTGGGGAGCCTTCATCAGGAGGCCAGTGGGGGCTGGGTCGTCAGGGGGCCTTCGCTGGTAGGCCGGGTATCACTGGGTCGTCTGGGAGGGGTCTGAGGGGCGGCGTGATAGGGGCATCCGTCTCGAGGGGGCCTGAGGGCTGGGACCTAAGGGCTGGGCCCGAACAGTGAGAGAAGGTGCATCTGTTGGTGCTCACTCTGCTGGGCAGGGCATCTTCGGGCTGGTAAGGGGAGATTGCACCCCGGGGTCCTGGCGACGTCTCGGCGGGTCCAGGGGCTGCGGTCTCTCCTCAGCTGGGCCTCCGTCAGGGGTATACTGCGGTGTCCCAGCTTTGAAGAGTCCATCAGGGTTGAGGTCTGCCAGGGGCCCGGTTGTAGGGCGTGGACCCCAGGTCTCAGGAGGCCCTCACTAAATCTTCTCCAACTGCTGCTTCTCCAGTAGAGTGCTCCTGTGCAGGGAAGGGGCAAGGAAACCCGAGCAGCCACAACCGGAGTTGGGCGAACAGGGGAAATCCTCAGGAGGGGAAGGCACTGGGGGAGGGGGCGAGGGGCGGCACGTAGCTGTTCCCTCCCCGGTGCAACTGGTGGCCGTCGCTAGGTCCCCTAGGGCGAGGAAAGTGGAGCGGCTGGTGGCCGTCTCCTCCCTCATGCGGCAGGAGGCTGTCACTGAGGGTCCACGCCCTTGGCTGGCTGTGGGCGTAGTGTGGCTGGTGGCTGTCGCCAGCCCACGGGTGCGGCTAGTGGCCATCACCGGAGAGCCGTGCCCCACGAGGACTACACCCCATGTGCAGCTGGTGGCCGTTACAGGGGTGCAGGTGCGGCTAGTGGCCGTCACAGGGGTGCAGGTGTGGCTAGTGGTCATCACTGAGGTCCCTCTTCCCGGATGTGGTGCAGGGATAGTGTGGCTGGTGGCCGTCACCTCCTTTGCAGGTGTGACTATTGGCTATTGCCAATGTTGGAAGTCTGTTGCCGGAGACGCGGCTGGTGGCCGTCTCTTGTCTGGTGGTGCGGCTGTTGGCTGTCACCGATTCTGTCTTACCTGGAGGGTTTAAGCAAGAGCGGCTGGTGGCCGTCTCTCCCCATGCTCGGCTGGTGGCCGTTGCCCAGTGTGAGTGAGGGGGAGAAGCAGCGGCTGGTGGCAGTCTCTTGCTGGCTATCTGGGGCTATAGCAATAGCCCCACCCTGAACCTGGCTAGAGCTAGTCCAGTTGAGGTGTAGTGCACTGTGACTGGTACCTTGGTGTTGAGGCACCTGAGCGCAAAAGGGGCGTAGGGGATAGGTACAGGTGGGCCCTTCTCGTGCTAAGCCTGCGTTCACTGCATTTACTCCTCGGTTGTCTCCTCCTAGGGTGGTTGTCACATCCAGGTGGGTCATTTTGGTGGCGTACATTTCAGGTATAATTCATTTATGTAAGCTCAACACTGCCACCTGCTGGTATTGGGAGCAAACTTTGTACGTATTCTTAAAGTGCTCACTCGCTCAAACAATTAGTTAGAGGGTACAAGAAAGGATTATATGCTTCCACTCCTGAGTGACTACCTTCCATAATGCACAAAACACACTTTGATGGCTCTCAGCTAAGATGATCATCCCTGGGAAATAAAGAAGTACAGTACTACCCAAGTGCCTCTCAATCCACAGCTTAGAAGTGCCATAGATAGTGCTTCTTGGGAGGGTCCACAGGGTTTATTGGAGACAGAACAGGTTAAGATGATAAGATTGTGACTGGAGAAACCCATTGGAGAGAAAAGATTGACAAAATAAGCATAGGAAGTTGTTATATGAATAAGTTCAAGAATGATGGCACTGTCTGCAAGGCAGTCAGGAATATGGGAAGGGTGCTGTACAAGCTTCTCTAGGTCATCAAGGATAAAAAGGATGTAGGCTTGTTCACCTGCTTACATGTACAAGCTATATATTCAGCCAGAAAACTGTAAACTTTTATATAATTAATGTCCTTATCTTTTAAAAAGACAGAGTACCTCTCAGCAAAGCAGCTTGGAGCACTTTTTTTTTTAATGGTTCCCTGTCGTTGTTGCTAGGTTACTGTTACTTGTTTTTATTGCGGTATTTATGAGTTAATGAATTCCAGTGACACCTGTCTTTCTTGTTCTCAGGTGATGAATACTATAGTCACAGCGTGCGACTCTGAAGTTGTCAATATCATACCCTGGCAACCTACCTGTCAACAGTGCGTCCAATTTCGTATCATAATATACACGAATCATATTATTATACACAAATATGTTATATATAAATATTATTATACACGAACATATTATACACAAATCACAGGCATATCATATTTTGCACAAAATCGGATGCACTGTTGACAGGTACGTTGCCAGGACACAATAATGATAACCTCAGAGTTGTGTGCCAGGACTATAGTGATGGCATCTAGTACAAGATAAAAGAAATCAGTATGGCTTGTAGGGCCATCCAGTGCCACTCTCCCAGGACAGAAATTACCTTTGAGGGGTGAGGTTTTGAAGTACTTATTCCACCTGCACTTAGGAATAGAAGACATCCGCGGCTGAGAGTGTATCTGTGACATCCGAAGCCATCACTGAAATTTGGGTGAGGGAAGGTCTACTGACAAAACATCTTCATCTTCACAGTGTCAAAATGCACATCAAGAAACTGCACAATGACTGGCAGCATTTGAAGAAGAGCATTTCGCGGAAAATGCAGATGAATTTGGAAAGCCAGGCAGCATTCAAGTCTAGCCTGTACAACCTTTCGACATTGCTCATCAAGATGCCTTAACCTTAACTATGATAAAATTTCAAGAAGGCAAGGACTTCCTGCAAGCTCACTGGGAGAAGGGCCAAAGAGGCAAAATTGGTTATGTCGACAAGAAGACAACCAAGAAAGTCGAGAAGGCCAGCAAAAGAAGTGCACATGAATCATCCCAGAAATAAAATTAGAGTTTCTTGAAATTATAGTTATTTTCCAGGGAGGAATACATCATGGCCACCGATATCCAGTTCATGGCACCAAGTGATTTGTATCAAGCACGCTGGATGGCACGTGTAGTCTACTCTTTCAAGATGTGGATCTTCAGATCCCAGTTCAGGCTGTATATACATAAACCAGGGTCTTTCAACTCTTAGTGAACAAAGCAAGCTTGATCACCTGATTTCTGGTTTGTGAGATTTCTGTCTGTTCGTCGCCAAGTATTACGTCCTTCCGTGGTTTTCAGCAAGAGAAGCGGCAAATGCTGCACAATGCAGCCTTTCCTTCCTTTAAGAGCTCCAAGAAATGAACATCGCTAGGTACAAGGGCTTTAGTAGGCACCTCTGGTACCTCAGTGAGGTGATTGTGAGCCTGTCACTATTTGATCCTGCAGCTGATGATGATCCACAAGGAAAGTCACTGGCAGACTTCTGTTCTTCCAATATGTTCAAGTTGTTCATTCTCCTTGACCTGGTTGATTTCCTGCAAGAGGACCCATTTAAGTGGGAACACAAGTTTTTGCTCAGCAAAGGCCAGGGTGGAATCTCTGAACTTAGTGAGTGACATTGCAGAGCGGGGTATAGCATTGATTCAAACTTTAACAAAGGCTGGCACAACTCGGTATGAAGAGCAGGTCCAGTTCATGCTTCAAATTGTTGAGGAACATCCAAAAGGTATTCCAACAGCCTCCAAAGCCTGTTTAATGTCAAAATGAATGGTGGTGTACTGTATGGGATTACTACTTTGTTGTTTATCTAAAACTATAGGCCACGTCACTGTAATTATTTTCGCATGGCACACTATTTTGTGGAATCACTTACCAGTGTTGAACAATCTCTAAATTAACTCGATTTGAATGAATTTGGTCACCATCTACTTACTCGATGTAGTGCCGCCCTCTGGTGCCTGCCTTTTCCTCTCTTCCTTCCTTCCTTACTCTTCTGTCTTTTTTTCTTTCATTCTTTCCTCTTCCTTCTATCTACGGATGACTCTGCATTGAGTGACAAGGCAAATGGTTTCCTGTACACCAGGAAACCATTTTAAAATGCACATCGGCAACGACACCAACAACCACCAAAACAGGGAGGAAATATTCACCCTACAGGTGAATCGGGAATCCGAGCCACAACGGCTTACTTCACCTTCTTCTATAAGCCCTTCCTCCCCGCAACTGGACCAGACCCGAGGTAGCAGTCCGGGAGCATTACTCTCCTCCCGTACCAGCCCACATCAGACTCGGGGCGGGAGTTGCTTTTCAGCGTCCCCACATAGCGGCCCAGCAACTTCCGCCGGAATTGCTGGCGAGGGAGCGACCGCCAGTTCTTCACCGTCTGCCATCCTCCCCCAGGAGCAGAAACACGGTTGTGCCCGCCGGGCAAGCCTTATAAGGGCATCCGCCGGATACCTCCTACCAGCCCTGGAATAAGGAGCAGAGCCATGGTAGTCTCCTCCTCTCCCGGCATGGAGTTACGGCGGCGCCCATCGGACCTGCCAAGCCAAGGGTGTGAGCTCACACTCCCCTTCCTCCACGAAGCAGGAGGCTCCCGAAGGGGAGCGAGTCTCTGGCTTGGCCCAACCCTCCTGTGGCCAAGCGAGACGTCCTTCTCTCTCTCCTACAAGTCCAGCATGTAGCGGACGCAATACGGGGATTCGGTATGCCCAGCTTCCCTCCTCCCAACGGACGACGCTGACGGACTCGCAGGGACACCCAGGCCTCAGACGACTCCTGAGGGCCTCCTCCCCCCGAGGCCGCAGCCTTTGACCCACGAGGGGTGCATCCTCCTCCCTGGGCTCCCCCGAGGTACCTGACATCCTTCGCATCCCGACCACAGCCCAGGCCCTACACCAGGCTACTAGCCTTCTGGCCCTCTTCGGCCCTAGTCCAGAGGGCCCCAGTACTCCCGAGGCTGCCTCCCGACACGAGGCGACTCCTTCACCTCCTGAATGCCTCCCTCCTACACCGGGCCGACACCTGAACCTCCAGATGGCGTGAGAAGCTCTCTTTCCCCTGTCCCCACTCCCTGCCCTGTGTGAACTCACTCGACTCCCCCAGTGACTTCTGTGTACTCTTTCCCTTAGTGAACAACTCCCTCCCCCTCTCCTCTCCAGTGTTCGTGTATTCCCACTTTGTGAGTGAACCTAGCAGTGATTTCCCCAGTGGCTCTCAGTAAACTTGGAACCAAGTCCAGGTTCAGTGTTCCCCAGTGTGATACGTGGGAGAAACCTCCATAAGGCATGTGAAAGGCCAGAGAAAGGCCAGAACTTATTGTGTAGCCCAAATATGGACACGTAGCGAGCCACAGACTCATCATTTCCAGTGTGTCACGCTGCTATTTTGTGTATAATAAAGTTACTGTAAACGATCTCTGCAAGTGCCACATGTAGTATTCCATATTGTACTGTTTTCCCAAATATGGTTATATATGTGCTGTACTGGTTTGCCTGTGTTTTTGCCCTGTTCCGGTCATGCAGTAAAGGACCCCTAAAGCTTGTGCCTCTGACATGTGATGCGAGGAGCCGTGCCTTGAGACACAGCGGTAAACCCGAGGTTTGAGCCTGTACTTAAGGAACGAGAAATCATGACATAAAATCACAAAGCATAACTTACTATGTTAGGTGGTAACCAACTAACCAAACTATGGCACCTGGTGGTTTTGTGGGCACTTAAGGCACTCCAACCGGACTGAGCCGGTGCAGGTTTATATCCAAGAGGTGGTTGGGGTTTATTGCTCACATAATGCCACTCAGGGATGAGCGAGGCTGGTCACTCTCATCTTAAATGTCAGGACCAACTCGCCTAGCCCAGGCTTCTATGCTTCTCATGGGTCAACACCAGATTAGATGTTGATTGATTGGTTGATACTTTTCTTATGGATCCCCACAAAATAAGAGGCTCTACTTGCTTGAATTTTTATTTTGAAAATTCTCCCATACCATCAAAGCACCCTAGTAACACAGTCTTTTATTTAGCTTAGGAGGTGACCCCTCTCAAATAAGGGGTTTGAAATAAAGTTTATAGCATTTTGTAGCTCTCCCTTTTTTTCCCTATAAATATATAATGAGTAACTAATTTGAATGTTCTATTGCTCTGACATTTGTAATGCACATTTCATAACCACATAGGGTAATGTATATATAAAGCTTGTTGATATACGGTACCCAGTTGTGTTATGAAGTGTGCCTATCACTTACCAGAGCAGTAAATTAATGCATTGTGTACTGTTGCAGTGTCCTGTTGGGTTCAACGAGGCGCGTTACATCGCTTTCACCAACTACACCACCTGTCTTATCTGGCTCATCTTTTTCCCACTCTACCTCTCCACTGAGGCCTCCGGTGATGTCAGGATTGCCACACTGGCACTTTCACTGTCTCTCAGGTCAGTCCTCTTGCCCAATTCCAGCTTGATGTCACATCAGTTACTCATTGATGAAAGAACCGAATGCACAGCCTCCTAGTATTATTGTTAATGGGAGGGGGACCAAGTTACTTGCTCGTCCCCTCCTCCAGTGTTCAGAGAAGGAAAAAAAAAAAATCACCATCACAGTGTGGTTGGTTAATGTGGACTAAACATCATTTACAATCTCCATTAAACAATGTTAGTAAATTGTTTATATTTGAAAAATCAAACCATAAAGGTACACCTTGACTCATCTATATATCATGAATCATTCAAATTGCAGCTAGACTGTAAAACTGCACGATAAAAACAGCAGCCCCCTGCTTGTTACTATCATCAGTAATAAGTATTATTTATATTTCCTTAATATTATTGACCAAGAATCTTTACTGGAGCATATTAAAAAATTAATAATAATGAAATAACCCTTTATAGATGGACCCTGCCAGGAGCCAGCCTACTATCAGTTTTGTCTCTAGAGCTGTTTTCCTGAGGGTGGCGACCATCATCCACTCACTTGATGTAGTGCTGCCTACTTCTTCCTTAGCCTCCATCATTCTTTTTGTGTGCCTGCCCTCCTCTCTTCCTATTTCTCCCATCTTTCCTGTCACTTCTTACTGCTTTTCTTTCCTTTACAGGTGGCTTTACATTGAGTGACAAGCCAAATGGTTTCCTGTAAGCCAAGAAACCATTTACAACGCTGGGTGGTAACCATATAACCAAACCATATGTGCTCCCTACGTGTCAACAAGTGGGTTGGTGGAGGGTTAGTGCCCCTTCCCGTAAAATAGGTAACTCAAAGTCAAATGGCCACCCCTTATGGGATTGTGGTGTCTGGCAATGGATGGATGGATTTTTTGGATTAGTTGAGACCAAACAGATGCTCGTGAGAATAGGCTTTAGACCAGTACCATCCTAAATGCTGTTCGTGTTGGCTGGAGGATTGAGCAGGCAGAGCTATGAAGGAATCAACTGAGCCTTCATCTTTGCTGTTATTGTCTTATTCTAGTACTGTAGTTTAATCACTCTTGCAGGAGCTGCTTAGCATGGTCCAACTGGTCCACTGCAGTTATCCTCTCCTTATTTTTGTATGTTTATATGTAAACAAAAAGAATGGGGTAATAAATAAGTCATTTTAGCAATTTATATCATCTTTAGTAGCATACCTAGTAGCTCTTTGTTATATGAATGAAAAAATGTGATAGACTGCAAGCGTATCACCATCAATATCATGGTAATGGGTTATTATGCCATGAAGTGAAATAAATGTGAAGCTTACCTTATCAGTGAAAATGGAATTGTAAAAACTGGAGGCAAATGTTGGAATACTGACCCTTGAGAAACTATTACTGGGAAATACTGTAGTTGCCTTTTTTACCTTATAATAATCCATAGAGATTAACAGATCATGAATTTCTCTCCAGACATTATTATCTCACTATTTCAGCCGTAACTAATTTCCTGTTTCAGTTCAAGAATAAACAAGGATTCATTTCAAGTAATATCTACATTTATATAACATTCCATGTCAGTACTGGCAGTCATTTGTGCAAAATTCAATTTCTTAAAAACATTAAATTTGATCTTTTACTTCTGTCCGCCTTCTCTGGGATATCAGCAGTTTACCCACAGGCACACTCTCCCAGACCCATTCACCAAGCCTTGCAGTTCTCCTTCATCTTTAATTAATGATTCAGTATCATCACCAGCAACAGAACAGGAAGTTTCAAAATGCAGCCCTCTCTCATATGGGATGCTTCAACATCCACTGTCCCATCTTGTATCTCTTTTACAACTCCATCCATAGACAGATTAAACAACCTTGGAGACATGACACATCCATGTTACAATCCAACATTCAAATAGAAAACTCATTCAGTTCACCATCAACATGCACTGCAGCAGCCCTAGCATCCACATACATACTCTTCATGGTATTCAGTAGCATCCTATCTGCTCCATATATTCTTAATATTTTCCAAATTTCTTGTCTAGCCACTCTGTCATAACTTCTTTCCCATCTCTAGAAGCTTTTTCAATAAACACCTTAGGATGAATATCTGATCTACACAGCTACCTCACTTCATAAAACCTCCTTGTTCTTCTCCAGCTAATTCCTCCGATATTTCCCTTTCTTAGTCAATGAGTATTCTACCGCATACTTTTGCCATTACACTAAGAAAACATACCCCAGTGATTACCTTACTCTTGTTTTTCACCTTTTTCTTTGTAATTATACCTGACTTCCAATCCTCCAGGTCTCTACCTTCCTCCTAGGCCAATCACACATTTTCCATATCCATTCTGCTACCATCTCTCCCCTGTACTTCAGCATTTCACCACACACACCATCAATTCTTGGGGTTTTCCTCATTTTAGCCTTCTTCATTGCTTCCACTACTTCAATCCTACTGATCTCTTCCTCCCTTATCTCCTCCCTTCTCCCAGGCATTCCCCAGCGACTTATACTCACATTACTTTCATTCTCGTTGTTTAAAAATTACTTAAATTGTTCTCCCTTCTTGCATATTCTCCCTTCTCCACTAGCAGTCTGCCATTTCTATCTTTCACTCTTCTGCTACCTTCTTATCACCCTGTCTAACTCTCTTTACCTCCTTCCAGAACATTTTCTTACATTCCCTCCACTTTACACTCAGATTTCTTCTAAACTCCTCATCCACTCCCTTCATACTCTGTTACTAATCTTTTCACCTCTCTTTTCCTTTCTACATATAACTCTTCTCTCTGTCAATTTCCTCTGTCTCTGCTTCCCATCCATTCACTATATGCTTACCACTTTTGAATCACATCTTGCCTCACCCTTTCATTCCACCATGCTGCTCCTTGCACCCCCATTCGCTTTCTCTTCATCCTACACACCACCACACATGCTACACAGATTTCTTCTAATACTTTGCACACACCTTCCACCTCTCTCATCTGATCCAAGTCATATTTACCCAATTGCTCCTCCAGTTGTCATATATTCTACCTTTTTGTTTTTTTCCCCCAACCTTTCTACCCTCTTTGTATGGACTGCTTCCTTTGGTCCTTCTCTCCTTCATTTCTCCATCGCATTTGTACACTGACTTTCACCACCACTAAGTGGTGATCAGAGTCCACTTCCCATACCTATGTATGCTCTTGCATCTAGCACATATCTTCTCATTGTCTCATCCAGACACACAGAATCATTTCCTTCCATTCATTCAGTTCACCACCCACCCATCTCATTACTCATCATGTATACCTGTGGATCATTTTGTGCCAAAAATGGGTATTGGCTATCACCAACCCCCTCCCCACACAAATGTCTATTAGAACACTACCATTCACATCCACTACTACAGGCACATCCCACTGACCAACTGCTCCATCCACCATCACATTCCCTACTTTTCTATTCATATCTCCAATTAAAAACACTCTTTCACCCCTCTCAAACTTTTCTATGAATGTGGAAGCTTCCACATTTACCCAGAATTTTTCTTCAACTCTGTTCGCAAGGTCTTCCGTTGGTGTATATACACACATAGTCGCCCACACTTGTATTCCTACTTTCAGTCCACACAATCTTTGAACCAACTGACCCATACTCTGTTATATTCTCCTTCCATGTTTGCACACAACAATTCATGCACCTTCCTTTGCCCTTTCATTCTCACCTACTCTCACATATATACCCATTCCATATTCCACTCTCTCACACTCACCTCTTCATTGGTCTCTGTTTTGCATCCTCAAGCACCTGGACAGTCTCTTTTTCACTTCATCAGTTCCATCCCCTCACATTCCACATTGAAATCCGCAACATGTTAGCATATGTATAAATGTGTGTGTGTATTTACCTAATTGTGATATACAGGAAATGAGCTATGCTCGTGGGGTCCCATCTCTGTTTGTCAATAAGTCAGATTTTGCCTTAAACTCTTTTAAGTTTTTAGACTGGACGATCTCTTTGTCCAGTCTATTCCACAGGTCTATGCATCTATAGGGAAAACTATATTTCTTGATGTCCTTCAAGAAGCTTGGCTTCTTTAGTTTCATTCCATGTCTCCTTGTTACCCTCTCATCCCACACAAACAGATTTTCTCTGTCAGTTTTATCTATTCCTATCATGGTACTGAACACTGTAATTATGTCGCCCCTTTCTCTCCTTTCCTCTAAGGAAGGCAAATCCAGCCTTTCCAGCCTCTCTCTGTACAACAAATCTGCCAGACTGGGGACCATCTTGGTTGCTGTTCTTTGTATTCTCTCAATCTTGGTTATATCTTTCTTTTTGTGTGGGGACCACACTACTGCTGCATATTCTGACCTGGGGCGGATCATGGCCACTATCAATTTTTTCATCACCTCCTCATCCATGTAATGAAATGCCACTTTTATATTGGTCAAGAGTTTATACGTCTCTCTAACTATCTTATTTATGTGCATTTCAGGTGACAAACTATCCTGGACCAGCACTCCCAAATCTTTCTCATCTCTCACTTTCTAATTGGTTTATTACCCATCAAATAATTCAGTGATGGCCTCTTGGTACTTTTACCCATTTCCAGTATTTTACATTTTTTTGCGCTGAATTTCATTTCCCACATCCGGCTCCAATCATGTATCCTATCCAGATCCTCCTGTAGCATTCTACAGTCCTCTTCAACCTCTACCTTTCTCAAGATCTTTGCATCATCAGCAAACAGACTTGCATAACTGTTCACTCCATCTACCATATCACTTACGTAAATCAGGAACATTACTGGTGCCAAAACCGAGCCCTGTGGGACACCACTTGTTACTTCCCTCCATCCAGATGTCCTGTCCAGATTACTGTCCTCATTTGTCTGTCACTCAAAAAGTCTCTCATCCATTCCAGGAGGCTTCCCTTCAGTCCTCCGATATGCTCTAATTTCCATATTAGTCTTTTGTGGGGTACCTTGTCGAAGGCCTTCTCCAGATCTAAATACATACAATCCACCCAACCGTCTCTCTCCTGTAGCATGTCAATCGCCCTTGAGTAAAAGCTCAATAAGTTGGAAACACATGACTTCCCACTTCTGAATCCAAACTGACTTTCAGTCAGAATATTCATCCCCTCCAGATATTTTATCCATCTATCTTTCAGGATTCTCTCACAATTTTGCGACCATGCTGGTTAGAGACACTGGTCTATAATTCAGGGGTTCTTCCTTGTTTCCTCCCTTATAGATTGGTACTACATTTGCCCTCTTCCATTCCCAAGGCACTTTCCCCTCTTCCAGGGAACACACAATTAAACTGTGAATCTTATCCGCCAGTTGTTCTCTGCATTCCTTCAGTACCCAGTTAGAGATTCCATCCGGTCCTGGGGCTTTCCTTACATCTTGAGTTTCCAGCAATTTATACACTTCTCGCACTTCCACTTTTATATCTTTTATCACAACATTTCTAATCACTCTCTCCCCTTCCACAAACTCCCTTTCCTTAGTGAAAACCAATTGGAAACATTTGTTCATTATTTCAGCTTGCATTACCGCATCCTTGTAGACCTCTCCTTCTACTTTCAGTTTGGTGATTCCTTCCTTTTGCTTCAATCTGCCATTAACAAATCTATAAAACAGTTTGGGTTCGTCCTTACATTTGTCATTTATACCTTTTTCAAAGGTCCTTTTTTCCTCTCTATGTATTCTTGTATATTCATTTCTAGTTCTTTTATATTCTTCCTTTGTTCTGTTATTACCTCTCTTTCTCCATTTGTTCCATACAATGTCTCTCTCTTTTTTTGCTGTCATACACCTTCTATTAAACCACTCCTTTTTCCTGTTTTCTTTCCCCCTTACTCTTGGCACATGTTTTTCCACTCCCAAATTATAGAGATCTAAAAAGATATCCCACTTCCTCTGTATCTCTTTTGTCTCTTTGAATTTTCTCCAATCCACATTTTTGAAAAACTTTCTCAATTCTGCAAAGTTTTCTTTCCCAAAGTTGTATCTTCCTTGCCTATAAAGCTCATCTCTTGGCACCACGTTCCCTATTATCATCTGGAACTCAGTGATCACATGATCACTTTTTCCTATAGGACACAGATATTTCAAAGATTCAATTACATCATGTTCTTTGGATAGTAGCATATCTAATCTTGCTGGTGTGTCATCACGTCGGAATCGTGTCTCTTCTTTGACCCACTGCATCATTACATTATTCATTGCTATATTTAACAATTTAGTACCCCACGAATCTTCGCTGCCTCCTGAGTCCCATTCCTCGCAGTCCACCTCTTTACAATTAAAGTTACCCATTAGGATTACATCGTTGCTTTTCTCAGTCACTTTCTGTAGATAACTAACCATGTCTGACAACATCTCCTGGTATTCATCGTCATTCCATGCTCTCGTCTTAGAGGGAACATATACTACTGCCATATCTCTCTTACCATTCTCCCCAGTTTCTAATTCATATTTATCGCTTCGGCCCTGCCCTCTGCCATTTCCTCATTATCTACATTTATGTTGTCCTTCACTGCTATCATCACTCCTCCTGTTTTTTCTTTTCTGTCTCTTCTCCATAATTTGTATTTCCCATCTCCCATAAGAATATCAATATCTTCTTTCAATCTAGTCTCTACAAAGCACATAACATCAGGTTCGTGTACCCTCAAAAAATCATTGATTTCTAACCTTGCTGATATTAGTCCATCAGTGTTTGTGTATACCACTTTCAAGCTTTTTTCATTGTTTTCTATACTTTCTTCTCTCCTTCCCTTCGTCGGTACCACTTTCTCAATTTCTGATCCATAGCTCTCCAACAGAACACTGTCTTCTCTTCCTCCGTTTGCTGTTCGTTTTTTATCTTTGCTTCCTTTACTAATTCCTTTAATTTAGCTCTTTCTTCTTTGCTTGCATCTCTCCTTATCCAAACATTTTTAAACCCCTCTTTATCTTACAATTTCCACATTCTATTTATGATTTCATTCACCATTACCTGGGACTTAAACTTTACTTTCAGTGGCCTTGACCCACCTTCCTCGTACTTTCCTAACCTAAACACTTCTTCAATCTCTTCTTGGGCTTCATTGTTACCCTCCATAACCACTGATATTTCTTTAGCCTTGCTCAGTTCTTCTCTCTCTCTCTCTCTTTTGGATCTTACTGTCATATGTTTTTCTTTTATTCCTGAGATTATCACACATTTTTTCTTGTCTGCCACATCCCTGACCAAGATTCTCTACTTCTTAGTACCCTAACCACTTCCTTCTCCACTTTTTCCTTGCTTTGTTGTTCCATTATCTCCTTCAAATTTACATTTCCTTCCTCCAGTATTTTCTTCCACCCCTTATGTTGCTCCTTGATTTCCTTAATATGCTCATCATGCATCCTCTATTTTGATTCGTACCCATCTAGTTTACTTTTCATTGTCTCTTTCTTCTTCCAACCTCTTATTCTCCCCCTTGAGCTGTTTTATTTCATTTGATGCAGATTCGTTACTTACCTTCAATTCTGACTTCTTTTTCTTGTTCATCACTACGTGTGCAAACTTTTTCCAGTTTATTCTGTAGGACTTTGAGCTGTCTCTCTTGCTCTAAGATCCATTCCTGCAGCAGTCTAATTACTTCCCAAACCTTTTTTAACTCCTGAACATTCCTCTCCGCCGTTATCTCTACTCCTATTCTTGTTTGGTTCAGCTTATCACTTCCGTTATTTACATCATCATCATCAGGAAAGTGTATGTGAGTGAGGTGGAGGGGGCGAGAGGGAGGGGGAGGTCTAGGATGAGATGGAGGGATGGAGTGGAGAGATATATAAGAGAGGGGGGTGTGAGTTGGGAGCATGGTAATGAAATGGCAGGGGACAGTGACATGAATGCGATTTGTTTGTGGCCACCCCGTTCGGGATTGAGGCGTCTGGCAATAGATAGATAGATAGATCATCGAAGCCCTCAAATTCCCCATCGCCAGTTGTAAATCTCTCTCCGCCATGATTCAACCATGTGGAGCTTTTTTTTCACTATATCTTCTATTTTATGGCCTAAACCTGCGTTTTTTTTTTTTTTTAACTAATATCCAACGGGACCACCACTCACGCTCTCAGCCACATAATCACAATAGGTTGGTCTCCTTTTCGCCGCTGATTCAGCGATTATTTCCCCTCGATCCAGAGGCAGCTCTGTCTTTCTCAGCGACCCGTGTGTGTGTCCTTACCTAATTGTTTCTTTACAGGAATGAGTCAAGCTCGTACTGTCCCGTGTCTCAAACCATTTTTATCGCACATATCCTTAAATTTAATACTGCAGTTGTTTTGGCACACACTATTTCATTCGGTAGTGCATTCCCCTGATCAGTTACTCTATTTGGGCAACTAAATTTCCTTACATCTCTCTTTTTATGCAGTTTTTTGCCGTGTACTCTTGCTGATGATTCCCCATGGGTTATATATTCATTTATGTATATTTTCTCCTACCCTGATATGCATTTATATAGCATAATCATGTCTCCTCTCTTCCTTCTCTCCTGTAGTGTAGGTAGATTCAGTTTTTCTAGTCTTTCTTCCTAGCTTAACCTGCCGAGTCCCACCGATGTACGATGCACGTCGCTACTTTTTTCCGCGGACAGACCCAACGACGTGCATCGTACGTCACTCACTTGCAAGGCCCATTGTGTGCACATTTTTCAACATTCGCGGGTGATTTTTGGTAGGCATATGTGGGAGACCTTCCTCTACCTGCTCTCAAGCAGGTAGAGGAAGGTCTCCCACACTGGGCAATTCACCTGTTAGCTGTAACCTGGCCAGTAAAGGTATGTTGCCCCACGGTCTCTCCACTGACAAAATTCACGTTGTAAGTGATTCCTAAGGTGGAGGACAAAGAAACAAAGAAGCTAGAGGTAGAAACAAAAGTGATGAGGTGGTAATGTCGTAAAGGAAGGTACCATATACTGGGTTTTTGGGTGAGTGAACAATGCTTATAAACACCTATATTATTGTGTGAAAACCAATATAGACTTGTACTACACATAAATTCATGCCAAACAAATGAAATAAATACATAATTTAAAGTGGCTTGAATTAGTTAACCCTTCCATAGTTCGTTTTCTTTAACCAGATACCCTGAAAAAGAAGGAAGACGTAAGATTGAGTGACACCTGTATCAACATTTCTAACTTCAGTTTCGCGGTTTCTCTATGAATTTTCGATGTTTCTCACCAAAAGCGAAGGTTTCAGCCAAAAAACAAAGGCGAAAATCGGTCGGTGCCTGGGGGTAGGCTGGGTAAAAAACCGGTCAGGACTGGACGGGTTAAGCTTGGTACCCATCCTGTAGCGGCCCTTTGAACTGTTTCAATCTTATCTATGTTTTTTGAGATGAGGACTTAAGGCTACTGATGCATATTCCAGATTTGGACTGGTGAATGATGTTATTATCTTTCTTAGCATATCTTCATTTATGTGTGTGAATGCTATTCTTATATTTGCAAGCAGTGTATACATGTTACGTACCTTCTCACGGATGTTGGCAGACGGAGATAGCCTGTTACTGATAATCACACCCAGGTCCTTCTCTCTCTCTGATATGTCTAGGGTTTTACTTCCTAACTTATAATCCCAATCAGGTCTTTTTCCACTTTTACCAAACTTGATTACATGATACTTGTCCACATAGAGTTCCATTTGCCATGTACAGTATTGCTCCATTCATGAAGTTTATTTAATTATTCTTGTAGTTCTTTACAAGAGTCTGTGTTAGTAGTTCTCCATTGTATTTTTGCATCATCAGCAAACATATTTAGATAGCTTTTATTTCCCGTGTTGCTATCTGTGTCATTTATATACACTAAAAACATAATTGGTGCCAGCACTGAGCCCTGTGGAACTCTGCTAGTCACTTCCCACCTATCTATCTATCTATTGCCAGACGCTTCAATCCTGAACGGGGTGGCCACAAACAAATCGCCTCCATGTCACTCTGTCCCCTGCCATTTCACTATCACTCTCCCAGCTCACACCCCCCTCTCTCATATACCTCTCCACTCCATCCCTCCATCTCATCCTCGGCCTCCCCCTCCCTCTCGCCCCCTCCACCTCACTCACATAACTTTCCTCGTCAATCTTTCACTCTCCATCCTCTCCACATGCCCAAACCACCTTAACGTGTTTCTCCTAACGCTTCCCATCACATCCTCAACCACACCACAACGCTCCTTCACTTCCTCATTTGTTAGTCTGTCTCTCCATGTGACTCCACATGCTCCTCTCAAATAACTCATTTCCACTGCTCTCACTCTTGACTTCTGTCCTTCCAACAGGGTCCAAGCTTCACTTCCATACGTCAGAGTTGGTATCACAATACTGTCATGTAACAACTTTTTCACTTCCATGCTCAACTCCCTGTTTCTTATCACTGCTTTCAACGAACCAGCAACCTTCCTTCCCTGCTG
>JAGKTI010004340.1:4834-46014 GCA_018397915.1 Birgus latro
AGAGAGAGAGAGAGAGAGAGAGAGAGAGAGAGAGAGAGAGAGAGACATGTGAGAGTGCGAGATGTGGTTCTGTCTTTCAAATGCACAGTGACTTTTCCAACGCACCGCATAAAAAGAAGGTGAGGATGGTGAAAGCGAGGTTCTTCTAGCCAGACTTTACATTTCCTCTCGCACACCTGTCGTGGCTCATAACCGTGATTAGGAAGTGACGTATACAAATCCACATACATTTTCCCATTAAAAACGAACAAGAAACTTAATATTTTAGTATAACATTTTAGCTACGTAGATGGTTCCTTATTCAAACTTGTTTTTTATGTGTCTACGGCGGTCCAGAACTGGTATTCAGGACAAACACATCCCCCAAAACCGTACATGTCATATAAATCGGAAACCTGGAGGGCCGAACCAAGTGGTACTGGTCAGGTTCACTGCGACCCCTCTCCTCCCCCCACGTCCTCATATTTTTACATCAGAAAGAACAGCATAGTTGGTCATAAACCCTTCTGTACAATGGCATCTTTTTTTAAATTTTGCTACGGAGGGAAGATTTTATTCAGCCGAGACAAGGCCACTCATAGTTGCTTATTCACTTACACTTGCCTTTAGAGTGGCTAACCCTACTCAGAACCGGTATTTTTGACAGCCACAATGCCATAATCGTGGACAAAATATATGAGGTGCCGACTAGGACGACGAAACCAATGTAGTTACGTCTGTTGTTCTCTCTCTCTCTCTCTCTCTCTCTCTCTCTCTCTCTCTCTCTCTCTCTCCGTCGTCGACTAAGTATGCATTGTATTTATGACCTGGTATATTATTATCTTTTTATCTGCTAATGCTATCATGCACTTAATGTTACTCGAAGTGCATATGATGTACTGTATGAGGACGAATGATGTTATCATTATTATTATCATTATCATTATTATTATTATTATTACTACTACTACTACTACTGCTACTACTAGTAATGCTGCTACTACTGCTGCTGCCACTACTACTATGCTCTTCCTGTATTAATGCTATGTCACCTGATCCAGAACACAATACACTTCTGAAATCATTGAATGGATGAGCTTTGAAGTACCCAGGTTTTTGCATTAGGCCTACACAGAAAAACAACAGGATGATTATGCTGATCTTTATCTCCTATTATTCAAGAGAAATGGAAAATAATTAAGATATTCTGCAGGATATAAGCAATTGAGCTCTTCCGATGCTTTATTACCTGCTTCAAGCATAAAGCACTCTCTCTCTCTCTCTCTCTCTCTCTCTCTCTCTCTCTCTCTCTCTCTCTCTCTCTCTCTCTCTCTCCAAACTCCGCGATGAGCTAAACGAAAATGCAAATACGAAACAGAGGGCCGCAGAGGGGTGCAGGTGCGTGTGCATAGTTCACCGGGCATAATGGGGGACGCGGGGTGAATATTCAAGGAGAGAGGCAGGCTGAGATGAGCCTTCTCGACAGCGCTGATCTTGCGATGTTTCCTTGAAGGCTCCGACATGACAGAAGGGGCTTGCGTGGGAATACTACTGACGAAGGCCATGTATTAGCTTTGAAATATATTGCAGTACTAGTATGAGCTTATGCAGATGTAATTGTGGAGACAAAAAGTTTTAGTAGAATTTCCCGAAAGAATACGACACGACACACGGACCTGCGTGGGAATAGAGCCGAGGAGGACGGTGTGGAAGCTTGGAACAACAGAGATACTGGTATGAGTTTATGCAGATATAGTTACAGAGGAGAAAACTTACATAAGAAATTTCTGAAAGACTCCAGCAACGACAGACTGGACTTGCATGGGAATATTACTAACGAAGGCGGTGTAGGAGCTTTGAAATATAAAGAGGCAGGAATTTATGAAGATAGTATGATGATGGAATAACGGAGAATTATTGCTTTTGTACAATTTCCGAGGTACTTAAAGACTCCAAGACGACAAACGAGAATTGCATGGAAATAGTACTAAGGAAGACGGTGTAGGAACATCTAAATATGTTTAGGTAGGAAGTTATGGAGATAGCACGTGAATGTGATTATGGAGACAAAACATTTCTGTAGAATTTTTTTTTGAGATGCTGAAAGATTCCAACACGCCAGACAGGACCTGTGTGGTAATAGTACTGAAGAGGACAGTGAGGGATCTTTGAAATGTGTCGAGGCGTGAATTTGTGAAGATGGTATGTAGCTGGAGTAAGGAAGGGAAATGTGTCTAAACTATGGCGTCTAATATGAATTTTTCTCAAAAATTTGGACACAGCAGACTTTACTGACATGGGAACAGTACTGAGGGAGACGGTGTTGGAGCGTATAATTATATGAGCGCAAAGTGATGCAGACAGGGTAAAATGGGTTGAAGATAAGCACAGGAACGCCCCTAAGTTCTTTTATTTTTTATTTTTATTTAGATGGAATCGTGTACTATGAAACATTAAAGAAGTAAATCATTTAAGCTCTGTCTTTTCTTTCCCTCGAACTTAAGATATTCACTTGTTACAATGGATTATTCAGGTATGTTTCTGTATGACTGTGCAAACTTTCATATTTTCTTAAACACGCAAATGCTACAGGCGAGATTGACGTGGGAATGCACTGTCTATGGTTGTATAAGAACTTCCATTGATATAGGTACAAGTGTACTTCATTACCGTGACACCTTTTTCAATAAATTCTTGATATCTAGACGAATATATTCAGCTGAATAGACACATTTAGAAATAGAAGGGATCAGATATTGCCTTCATTAACCCTTCAGTGCTAAGGACACTCTTCATGGACAGAAGAAGCAAACAAAAATATGTGTGCGTGTGGAGGGGGTGTGTGGGTGGATGGGTGGGTGATTGCGTAGGTGGGGCAGGTACAAGACTCCCAGGTGCGTGTCTCTCAGTGCTGCTAACAATTCTTGCGTCACGCCGTCAAGAAAGCTACAGCGCACCTCCTCTTCAGGCGCTGACGTAAGCCCCCAAATGTTTTCGTACGCGACACAGCCTCTCGTGTTTTATCGACGGTCATCAGGTTTAGGACAAATGTATAGGCCATAAAATTCTCCCTGCCTACTAAACGGGATTTTTTCTTAGCTGGAGAAAGAGAATGATATTTTGGAAAACGTTAACGGATTTGGCAGCATAAGAGGCCACATACTGTGCATACATTACGCGTGGATACACACACACACAAACATCTGTGTGTGTTTGTGTGTGTGTGTTTGTGTGTGTGTGTGTTTGTGTGTGTGTTTGTGTTTGTGTTTGTGTGGTTTGTGTGTGTGTGTGTGCGTGTGTGTGTGTGTGTGTCCGTGTGTGTGTGTGTGTGTGTGTGTGAGTCTGTCTGTCTATCCGGTGATTAGGAAATGTCCTTTTGTAATCATGACACCTGGTAATTTGGGAATATAAAAAGCCAGTCGGGCAACCTTAATATTATGGCGTGGCAGCGTCGATTCATGGTTCAAAATGGTGGCCACAGGTGCTGGTGTGGCGATCTCATTTTATTCTTTTAGGATTTCTGGTCATTCTCTTTTCGGTATTTCGGCGAGACACTCGTACTGATAGATAATCTCGAAGGCATTCAACCTATTTTTTTTTTTTTTTATGTGTCCGACTCTGGGCATAGGCTTCACAGCCTGCTATCATGGCCCAGCAGTCCTCCTACATACCATGTCACTGGCACGAATCTGACGTCTAAACTGTCCCTTTACAGTGTCTATTCTTGTTGCTGTTCTGTCATATAAAGTTTTTATTCTTGTCGTTCTGTAGCTGCTATTGCAGATAGACATTGCTTTTCTTCTGAGGCAGTTTACAGTGGAGTTCCTCAAGGTCCTGTCCTTTCCCTTTCTCTCTTCCTGCCATTCATACGCAACCTTCTGAGGTGTATGTCTCTCGCTGCCCACCTATACACTGACGTCACCACCCTTGACTTTTACTCCCGCTTGTCAAGGCGTCCGTCACAACAACCTCTATCAGAATAGCTGGGTGAGAGACCGGCATACACTTGACTTGTTATTTGTCTATTACTACTGTTTGTAGCAAAACAATATTTGTTGATTTTCGTGCATCAGTAACTCAAACTGTCCATATTTTAACTAGACATTTTTCTACCTAACTGTACCGTGAAAGTTAAAGGCACACACCTCAGTTGATCATTATTTTTATCTTCTTGATGTTTCCTTTATTCTTGTGATCTAACTTGGAAAGATCGCATAACTACTCTTTGGAAAATCAGTTTCTCATAGGTTAGGTTTGATATACTTGATACATTTCATTCTTTCTTCAGTCCCAACGATCTGCTGATTGTGTACAGGCGCTTTATTCGATCCTGGGTATATTAAACTTCTTCTGAAGGAAGGCTCACCACATACAAAACTTTTAAATATGATGGAGTAAAAGGACTTTCGTCTCACCATCTTCCTTTCTTCTCACTGAATCCCTTAAGTCTCTCATTATTCTACACAAAATAAAATCTCTATCTTGTGTTCCTGTTTCTACGGTTACTGCTCTCCTGTACTCATTGCTTGTCTTCCTTCCTCGCTACAGTGGGCACTTAGCAACAGTCTGCTTATACATGTTAACTCATTTGTCTGTCAGTTCCTGTAATGAAAGAGATTAGGTGACTTTCTGACTTTCATGTATAAAACAGGTCCACTTTGCAACTCTCTTCTTCAATCTGCTTTGTTCAACAGTCTCTTAAATGTATGTGTCAAAACTTCTCGAAATGAACGGATTTTATTTTTGGCTTTCTTTTGTTCAACTTCCATTAGGTGAGGCTGTTTGTGCAGACATTCACCCTTGATTCTTAATTTTTTTGCATGAGAAAATATTAAACGCCCCTAGGGGCGTAGACCTCAAGTGTTATGTCCTTAAATGGATTGCCCTACGGTCCTATAGACATGGGCTTGCACACCCACACGTGGAGATATGGGACAGGATCTTTTTTAATCGGCACAGGGAGGTATATACCCATTTCTCAATTTCATGGTCGTTCCCATAGGCCAACTCCCACTCCCTCTGGAGGTACATTCTTAGCAAACCAGTCTTTACCTTGTCCGTGGTTACCTCCATCCAATCGCTTAGTTTACGACCATCGTTAGCGTCAACGTGGGAGGTGGTTCCCCTCGCGTAGCGTGGGCGTTGATGGGGCTGACAATGGGTGAGGTGACAAAGATGCTGAAATTGGTGTTAATCCCGGTTGAAGGACGAGTGGAGAGGTTCCTGGGACAAGAGAAGGCCCCGATATTTGCCTTTCTAATATTCCCTTCTCGGTAACACTCGTTCTGTGGACAAAGCAGGTTAAGTAGTGTATGTGAGGGAGAGTGTGTGACGTAAGACGAGGGAGTCACTGCCAAATCGGGACAGAAAAGCCTTGAAGTTTTAATAGTTGAGGTCACTGCTTATAAGATGTAGTATCAGGTAATGGACAAATAAGGCAATATAATCACTAGCACTCCTGTCGGCACCTTGTCGGTATTGCTTCTTGTGTTCATCGTATCATGTTGCCTATTCACCTTCACTTTTCGAAGGATTTCTCCATAGCCGAATGGAATCGTTTGAAGGTCGCAGCTGCAAAAGACGAAGTTCATCATCGCACTAAATGGATTTCCCACAGCTGAATGAAATAATCTGACTACAGCAAGAACTCCAAAAATTTCGTGCGGCATTGTAAAGGTAAAACATATAAATTTTGGAGGCAGAATGAGTGAAATACGATGATCTTCAAACACACACACACACACACACACACACACACACACACACACAAACAAAGCCATCTCACAGTCAGTTAAACCGATCCATTCGTATTACATTAAAACGGACCACTTTTAATAGTTCAGGCAAGGTTATTATGTGTATTTCAATATTCTTTTCCAGCTAGAAAGTATGAGTGTTCTTTGCAATTAGGAGAAAGAATATTTACAAACGTGCTATCAAGCTGGCCCAGTCGACCTAAACTGAAGTTACCCTCTTTTGTGTTTTTACGTTATCTTCCAAGCAAAGTGGCATCTCAGCAAGAAATGAAGCAGCTGATTAAACGCTTACTATCAGGCAGTTCTGCGATTTCTGTTTTATGTTTAACATCTTATCATTTGATGGGCAGGACAAGCATATTTTTTTTTTCCATTTGTGCGTTGTAGGTCTTTAAATCTCCGTGAAGATTTATTTTTGTTTCTTGAAAATTTCCCTGGCTGAAGGTGTCTGCTTCACTTACCTTATTATTATTTTTTTCTCTCGCCTGGAGCTTTCAGATTATTTGACATTTTTTTTTTAAATGACAGTAAAATATAAAGATGCAAATAACGAGGAAATGTGATGGTGATATGCGAAAGATATGAGAGGGAGAACTATCGCCACCACTGTTATCATTATCTTCACTACCTCCCACTGTTAGACATGCGTTGGATAAAATTCAGAACCAAAAAAATGAGACACAAAGTAACAGAGATATCATCAAAGTGCTCAGCGAATATTGGCTACACCTTCATGCACTCAAGGAAACCAGTCAGAACGACCTGCAAAAGACTTCCATGTACACACAGATCACACAGAATAAGACAGGACAGGGATGTGGGGACTGAGAAGAAAGAAATAAAAGTAACTTCAAAATGAATTTGTTGCACTTGACGAAGGGTGAAAATGGCAATGAAGTCAGTTACCAATGCCTTAAGCTCTTGAATACCACAAATAAATATCCCTATATTACCCCTAGAAAGGTATGGGATGTGGCAGGGCTGTCGTGGGTCACATGATTCACGAGCATGGGGCTGACCTATATCTCTGTTAGTATATCTTGAACTAGAAACCTATCCTAGCCTCAGTGATTCAAGCCGATGAACACTGCACCTGTCCTCCTCCCACCATGCGCCCAAGTGCCCTAGATTCAGGAATAAGAGGAGGTCAGAGTTTTTGATCTTGATACCACGACGTCATTCTTCTTTCTAGGTCCCATCCATACACCCTTTGTCAACTCTCAGTGCTAAGGGGCAGAGGAGCTTGGTAACACCCTTTTCTTAGCGATTCATTACAGATATTAAACTTTAACTGTCGCCTTATTCTATTTACATACTTCTAGAATCGACATAATTTGCCTCAGTTTCGTGGGAGATGATAAAAAAGATTACTTATGCAAAACATATAGATGGGGAAGACTTGGCACAAGGTTTTCTATACCACCTAGAATACGGGTTTAGAAGTGACATGGAGGAGAGGAAGACCCTGAATGTGGTGGAAGCGTAATATGGAGGGATACATGAGGGAAGACGGCTTGAAGAGGAGCTGAGTTGTGGCACAGAGATGTGATTGGGTTTCTTTCGCTGTCAAAATGGAAATTCTAGAATACATGAAAAAAAATATGAATAAATATATACAGATATATTGAGATAAACAGATATGTGGATGTACACAGACAAACATACATGGATTGCCAGATAGATAGACAGACAGACGTACAAACTCGAACACAAGTAGTTTTCGGAAATATACCACAGACTAGCACCTGAAGTTTCTTTCAGTCCTGTCTCTGCATACACTGCTGTCTCTATGCCACCCACTCCTGGACCTCAACATCACTGGACACTCAACATTCCCACCACACATCTCGTCCTCACTGTTGCCAAGTCCAGTGTGCGAGCTCAACGAACCTTTGTTATGGAGATGTTGTTGGTGGCTGGCATGGCCCGATTTAGGAGGAGGATGTGTTCTAGTCTTCTCCGATACAACTAGACGGGTTTTTAATCTCTTCAATAAAGGAAGGTTATTTTAATGCTTATCCTCGCTACCTTCTAGGCAATTTTTCCACATTAGGAGCAATCTCCCTGAGTGAAAGTAACCAATTATATTCCTTTCCGTACAGTAACATCAGATCTTCTGTATTTCATTCTTGCTATCGTCAGGCTATTTTACTTCCGGAGAGCCCTCGCAGTGTAGGCTTTGCTTTGGGAGCAATGGGCTATGCTAACACAAGGTTTGTACACAAATCGTGATGTCATCAGGAGAAAACCCATTCACAGTTCAGTGTTTCTGGTGTAGATTGCGATTTTTAGTCTTGCCGGTAAATAGTCTTTGAATAATACAAATTTTTTACTAAAGGGTTTTCTTAAATAGTGCAGTAAAAATAATTCACACAAGTTTTATTCGAATTCTCAGTTCCATGAAATTCTTTTTGTGGATTTAGTACTAGAGCTTTTTTTTTTTCTTAGGAGGAAGAGGAGAAGAGTTTTTGGATATCAGTTAAGATCTATCTATCTGTCTGAAGCCTGACATCAAATCTCGCGAGTTCATCTGGGGTGGGGGACGATAAAGATACCAGACCTTATCTCCCCTCGACTGCAAAACCTATATTCCATTCCACTCCGGATTCCACCGTACAATTCTGGAAAGTTTACTAGCACAGCATATTGAGAGGCAATATAAGGAAGTCTATGAGGGAGGGTGGTGTTTGGTGTGGGTATTGGCGTCGTTTTGAGTAGGGTGAGTATTAGCTATAGATATTACTTCAGACGATGCAGCGACGAATAATCTGGCTAGAGTAGTGGGATGCGTAGACGGATATAGGTAAGAAGCAGACAGATGGATATACAAATGGGATATAAAGATTCAGGTTATTCATCTTAAATATGAGGATATTTTTTCTTTTTTGCACATTATTTCTCTTAGCTTAGTGGCAAAATAAGAATGCAATAGCTGTACATCTATTCAGTAGTACCTCTCTGACTGGCACCATATTCTAGCGTTTATCAGTTGTCATAGTACAGTATTCAAGATGGAAAGATGGTAAAGTTTCGCCTAGTGAAAGTGAGGAGAGCATAGTTAGGCAAAGATATACAGTAGTGAAATGTGATAAAATTTTCTCCTGAACGTCAAACATTGCATGAAAAATGATATAGAAAGACTCAAAAAATGCATCGTCTGATATCCACGTAAATACAGACACACGAATTATCCAAACTCTCTCTTCTGGTCACGTTCTCTACCACCGTGTTGGAACCTGAGCTTTTTTTTTTTTTTAAATTCATATCACATCCCGAGTATTTCAGTGAACGAGACGAATCTAATAAATAATCCTCTACGACCATATGATTATCTACCCTATTCTTAGCTATCTCAGGGTTGGAAAACTCTAGTAATCTATTTCAGCTAACATCAGACAATTTCATTCAGCTGAAACTGAGGCATAGGAGCCCAAGTATTAAATCTCTCAGGAGAAATAACACCAACTATATCGCTGGGTAACTAATTTTACAGATCTCGAGCCTCTAGTTAGAATACTTTGCATAAGAATACACGCGCAATCAATAAAGCTATATTTACGCCACATTTGTCAGAGAGGAGAGGTTTGACACATAGAAACCTCAGTCACAGAATGAATGAAAAGCATCACCAGGGTTATCACAGACACCCGTAATAGTAATTCATTCAATTCTTCTATTCTTGCGACTGTCGAGTGATTTTTATTCATCTTAGGGTGCATCAGCTTGTGGTATGTGAGAATCAACTGCACACACACACACACACACACACACACACACACACACACACACACACACCATAGGTTGAAAACTGGAGTTATTAATTCGGTAGCCCAAAAGTCAGTGAGAATTATTGACCTAGATTCTTCTTCACTGAGTCGAAACGTAATAATAAAAACACATTTTTGCTTTTCGTGCTGGAGTCCGACAAAGAGACTCCATAATGTAAGTAAAATGTATATGCAATTTCCTGTTCCACCAGTTAGTCATGGGTGAAGCCGCAGTGTGACGTAAGAGGAGAAAACTGTGTGTGTGCGCGTGTGTGTGTGCGTGTGTGTGTGTGTGTGTGTGTGATCAAGTGCGACTAAACTGATATATCAAACCCCAGGAAAAAAAATATGAAAAAAAAACAGAATCTTTTCTTAAGTATCGGCGGTAGTAATAGGAACAACGGCAATAACACAACCATCAATAAAGAACAGTGACAGGGATAACAATAATAATAAAAAAAAAAATAATAATACCATCATCATCATCATAATAATAACAATAACAAAGTATAATGATACCAACAGTAATCATGCTGATGATGACAATAATAACTCTAAAAATAAACAGTAAACCAAAGTATGGGATGCATTATTAAACGGTGCTTGAGGAGAGAACGAGAGGGATGTTGATGTAAAAAATAACAATGATGATGACGGTCCTGTTGTTGCTGCTGGTGCTGCTGATGATAATATCGATGATGCAGATAAATGCTATGCTGAATAAAAATGTTCTAACACTGTAAATTGGCAAATAAAAGCAAAATCCCGGGGCACGAGAGGGTGTTTTGACTAATGGCGGGTCTGACCTCCACGCCGCCACCCTGCAGGAGTTACTTAGGGATATTACAGGCACACACTCTGGCGGCCAACTTTACTGCGTTGCTTGACTATTTTTATTTCTTTTAGGTGAATTTTGCTTCTCCTGGCGGTTTTAGTCAGGTTGTGCGAGACTTCTTGAGCTGGAGGGGTCAGGTATAGATTTCATTCAACCCTTCCCTACAAGAATCTCCCCTTCGCAACGAAAAAAAAATTCGTTTGTTAGAAGTAAGAATAAATCGAATATTACCTCTAGTGGGGAGCATTTATGGTCTGTCTGCCCATTTCCACGAAGTCCTAAATTAAAAAAAAGAAAGCTCCCTACCTATTATTAATATTATATGCTCGTCGTGATGGATTAGTGGTAAAATTCGCAATATGCAACTGATTCGTGTACTGTATGGATTTTCTGAGAGACACCTGTAAGTTTTTCGATAATATACGGTAATGCCATCAAAAGCATTCACTGATTATCTATTTTAATGGCCAGATTCTGAAAATGTCCATCTCAGGGTTAACAAAACAGTTGGACAATAAAGAAAAAAATCAGGTTATAGGAGTTAAAGTACAGGAGATTACTTTTAAAGATTTTGAACTACGGCAGCTTATCTCGAAGCCTCTACATTCACAATAGGTAACATGGAATAGTAGCGATTTTTTTTTTTACCCAAGGGATTAAAAATACATTATTCTTAGCTCAGGAACTCAGGAAGCATATTCATAAGTTTTAGTCTATTAAATAAGACCTGGTCACGAATCAAGACCCGCACTCAAATAGCTACTTGTGTGTTACTAATCCTTTACCCCAGAGGAAAAATTGTTTACAAGTATATTTGCCTTAACAAACATTTCGCATAAGTTAATATTTACCTGGTAACCAATAATGGTCTACTCTTAAGACATGTAACGATTTATATGGGCTAGAAAACCGATAAGATTAAAGAGGGTTTGAAGGATGAGCGTAAAAACAACCTCATCTTAACGCGACGCCGACTCTTATAAGTGAGGTGGACAGTACACAAAAAATAGAACACTTAAGCACATTAATACATCGGTTAACTCAGCGATGAATTAAGGAGTGATGAAAAAGCATGTAACAGCTTTTAACTATTACGTAATCTGTGGGAGGGATATCAATGTGTGTGTGTGTGTGTGTGTGTGTGTGTTGAGGTAGGGGTGGCGAGGGTAAGGGTGGTATGTTTGTATGTGAGGAGAGAAGGAAGAGAGGTGGAAGGTGCAGGTGTGTGTATGTGTTTGGGATAGAGGTGGTCAGGGTGAAGGGATGAATGCTGTGGAGGGTTATTTGTATGTGTGCGTGTGTGTGTGTGTGGATAGGTATGCCGGTCACGCGGGCCTGGCACACCTCACCTTTCCACCCACACACACACCCACCTCGTCGTTCCGAAGGGTTGGCTCCCGGTCATTGTCCTTAAGCTGCCGGGTGATGTGAAGGAAGAGGAGTTTAAGTACCTCAAAGAGAGAGAGAGAGAGAGAGAGAGAGAGAGAGAGAGAGAGAGAGAGAGAGTTAGAGAGAGTTTCACTTAAATGTAATGACCCTAAAATTGGAAAACAAAATTTGTATAAAGCATTATATGAGTTTACTCGAAACAATGACCGTTTTTATCACCAGACGCGGACGAAGAAATTGGGAAAGTTTTACCTCCATATGGAAATCATTTTTTTAAATGTCATTGCAGATGTATTACTGTTGCATAAAGTTTATTTCTACGCTGAAGCACTTGTCATACACTAATTTGCTTATCTATTTGCACGTTTGTTATCCCTCTTCATAGTCAAATTACACTACAGATTGTATAGATCTTGAATATCTACTAAAACTATCAAATTATCGTTATGTACTATTGACAGTATTTGTGTTAGGGTTAATTCATAAGTCTAACAAAATATATACAGTATTTAAATGCGTTGCCTGCGTTAAATGTAGATGGTATGCTCGCCAAAGACGGCATAAATAACTACGAGACGGAGCTATTTCTCTCAAAAGCACATTGGGACAAGGGTAAACAAGCCACTTTTAGATGCCCGTTATAAACACTAAGGCAGTAATAGCTAAGCAACAAACTGTAAAGATTTCCATGCAAGATTTTAATTTTCTATGCAGATTACTGTAATTTTGAAACCTTAAGTGGATGGCTAATTTGACCGTGGTCTGAGTAGAAAAACAGTGAAATACAGCAAGGATTCAAATAACCTGAAATGCGCCCATTGTTCAGATTTTTCCATGACTAGAGAGAGAGAGAGAGAAGACAAAATCGCCAAGTAACGGCTTAAGTAAATCTGAATGAAAAATCCTGCGCTGTCCGTGAGACAGCAGGTAGGGGAGGTGACGGCACGATGGGAGGGCGTCAGGTAAAAAGGACCTCCTGCTGGGGGCGTGGGCGTGGGCTGAGAGGCAGGGACTAACGTAGAGGCGGAGGGAGTGGGTCGTGTAGAAGTGGATGTTTTAGAGGGATGGTTGAGATAGGTTAGCTTAGGTGAAGTTAGGTGAGGTTGAGTTAGCTTATATCATTTATTTGTATATTTATTTATTTATTCATTCACGTATTATTCTTCCTTCTTCAATGGTGGAAGGTGGGTGTCAGGTTTGGCAAGGTTAGATTAGGTAAGTGTAAGTTAAATTAGGTTTGGTGAGAAAGGGTTGAACTATTTTACGTTAACTGGTAAAACAATGTTTGGGTGTGGTTTGTATAGATTTAAGTGGGTTAGGTGTCGCTAGAGTTGAGAATGGGAATTATAGATAAAGCGTGATTTAGGTAGATTTTGGTAGTTCATGGTAGGTTAGGTTTTGTTGGGCTTGGTGTTAGTGACTTGAGGAAGGTTAAAGCGCGTGTTTTTGTCTAGAACACAGTATAAGACAAAGACTTCACTGTATTGCAGGAATTAAATCTGCATATATGAATGTCAAGGAGGAGGAACACAAAAACTATCTCCATTAACCTCTCGACTATAAAGCGTTAACTACAGCACTTCAACGTGACGCTAAAGTTTTGTAGCTTATTTTAGTTATTACCATTATATTAAAAGTAACAAATCCCCTGGTGATAAAAAGTGTTCAGGAATGCTTTATTTAACCTCTCCAATTCGAAAGCTATGTCATAAGTTTCATAAAGTCTTTTGGGGATAGGATATTAATATAGTTTTTTCCCTGGCTGAATGGGCTAATACACTCAAAGCATTAGTTGTACGTAAATTATCCACACAATTCTCGAGGCATTTATATATACACCAATTGCTTGAACTCAGCATATTAACCTATCTGGAAATCGCAACCCTCATATGGTCGGGATAAGTCCAATATTCTATTCCAGTCAGCACCAGACGATTTTATTCAACTTAGAGTGAGTATAGCAGCCTGAGAGTGTTAATACAGTTACCGTTAACCTTATCATGGTGGAACAACCTAAATGTTAGTTCAGCTCAAGGATGATTTTATTCAACTAAAACTGAGTCATGGGAACCTGAGAGTTTGTAGTAGTAGTTCCAACCTCAGGCTTATCTAGAACCCGGTGGACTGCAAACTGAAGCTGCTCTTTACCTTCAGTCCATCATCATACTTTTGGGGAATATAGAGGGGAATGAGAAGTATTTATGGACCAGGCAGAGGAGTTGCCTGGATATACCTGTACCACCACATGAAGGCGTCCCTCACCAGTACCTTGAGTTTTAAGCCTTGGATTACACAACCTCTCATACAGCAAACTTTTAGCTGCGTTCTGGTAAGGCTTGTATGGGTGCGGTACACTGGTCAGTAAATCTTCAACAACAGGTGTGTATTACAATTAACCTGTCAAGAGTACACGGTGAATGAGAGAATTATGGACACTGGATTCGTAAAATTAGCATTACTTTGACTAAGGAGTCTGAGCAGAGGCCGAAACTAACGACTATGCAACTTTTGATTTGCATAAACTGTTTCTGAATCCTATCCATCCCACTACAATAGCAAGAATATGGATGATGATGACGATGAGGACGATTACTTGACCGATTGAGCGACTTGGCTACTGTAAATTGTTTAGCCATATTTACCTATGTACAATCGCCATATATAGCTTCTAGCTCACGTGTTGGGCTAGAGGTGAATTCAGGGATGCTTCTCACACCGTTTCACCCCAGCAACGCACAAGTAAATATACAGTCCAACAAATCATGAGGGACGAATACACAACAACACTAGGGCCCATATTCTCGTCGGTTAACGGAAGCTCCCTAACACTTCTTCCTAAGCGACTTATTTTGCGTATTGCTTCTTACCGTTCTCTTCTGTGTCATTTGAATAATTCGAATACCACATACTCAGCATAAATAACATAGATATTTATGTTAATTTGCCGTATCTAAAGAAAGGTCGCTAAGGATGAGGTGATAGGGAGTTTCCTTAACCGATGAGAAAACGGACCTAGGTGGACTGTCGTGCAGAAATTCCCCAGTATCCAGTTAGTACTCCCGACTAAGGAGAGTTAGAAGGTATGGATCACAACTGTACGTAGATTTTTACTATTCTTTTATCGACAATTCTAATTTACTTATTCAGTGATAGCGTGAGACAAGGATGTATGATTTATCGGCTGCTACAGAAACAGATCCTTATCGAAATGGCAGTCTCACGCACTAAATTGCCCAGCGCTCGTTAGATGTAATTACTTTTAAACCGTGAAGCGATCATTGTTCTAATGGCAACGTAACTGTGACAAAAAATTGTGACAGACATCTTTTATGATCACGTCCAAAACCATGTACTCGAAAGCTAAAGTTCATTGGGTATGACTAGTTCATTCGCTCGTCAATAAAATAAGACTGTGTACATTTTAATCTCTTCAGGTTGAGAACATATTTACCTTATTTTTGCTACCTCCAAATGATTTCGTTTCGCTGTGCAATGACTTATAACAATGAAATATTTTATAAAGTCTGTACCATAACCATCTGATTCGAAAACTGTCCCCGTGGCGAATAAAATCGTCTAGAGGTAGCACGAATAAAACAACAAAGCATGACCTCGTAGTAAAGGCTTATGTTCCCGGTAAGTAATGAAACCTGTAACTCCTTCATTCCGATTTTTTTAAAATTTCACCCTTCTTCCGACGATGTTATTAATTTTAGGAGAGACAGCTTGCAATTACTGGCTTTAATGAGGGCCATATGGAACTCAGCCAATTGGAAAGTCTCTCCTCCAATATTCTGGAGAAAAACAAGAATATTTTATCAAGTTCATCACAGTGAAAGAATTAACATTTTCATTTATTCTTCTCATCTTATCCAGTACATTTTCTCTCATCAGAGTATAAATAAGGAAATATCAGCGTTCCCAATATTCTTTATAGGTGAGTGGAGAATGTATACTCCCGGAGCCGCATTCTTAAAGTTTCTTCATCTTAGGTTGAGGAGGAAATTGTTTGCTTATAGTTTATCTTCACTCATACATCTACAAACACTTTATAAACAAACGAGAGTGATTTACGTGAATACTAGGGCAATACAGAATGATTAATGAAAATATTTAATCGACATGAAAATCTGTTCATTGTAAGAACTGATGAAGATAATTTACGACCACCGATTAATAGTTATTTGCATAGCTGGGAGTCCTAACTAATCAACTGATATTAGGACCCTCTTTATTAACTTTTTTTTTCCTACGTTCTTACTACAAACAGGCTAGTCCATCCACCTTAGCAGAGACTCTATAATAACGGAGGGGTGAGAAACAATCACCCAAGACCCTTCCAGCACTGGCAAGATTATATATTTTCCACCTGTTGTCGCCAGTGATTTCATATATGTTAGGAGAGACAACCCCCCCGCTTCCCCTTCCTTCTCCCCCTACAGTGAAGGAATGTAGCTGAGACTGGAGATGCGAGAAAATGTAAAATATGCCACCAGACTCGTTTATTCCAAGTACCTTTGGAAGTGGAAGCTATTATGTCTAACCAGTCGTATCCTTGAGCCTTTCTCTAGAATGCAAATACAACAAAAAAATCTACACGCTTAGATTATACTGTATACCATGTTTGATTGTCTCTCGATGATTTCTCTAAATATCGAGCAAAAATCTCTCTTTTATCATTAAAACTTCGCTTAGCATTTTTTTCCTGATGTCGACATAAGCTGTATAAGATGGGGTATTTTTTGTTTACATATTAGTAAATGAGTAGCATCATCACCTGGAATGTTTGTCTAGATCATGAGAGAGAGAGAGAGAGAAAGAGAGAGAGAGAAAGAGAGAGAGCGAGGTGGGCATCTACATACTCATCACGATTTAGCCTTTCATTTCATTCTTATCTTGAAACCCTCATTCTTATCAAATAAAATCACTTTCTCTGCTAATCTATGCCAAGGTGTAAGTATTTCCCTGTCCGAGTGTTATTTTTAGAAGGGCTGGTATTGCAGGTCAAGGCTCGGCAATCACTTACCTGGCAAGTATTAGCAACACCTGGCCACCTTTATTGCAGCATCACGACACACCTCCACATAGCACAACTTTTATTATCTGATATCCGGCGAACAGTTTTCCTTTCTTAACGCATTCATGCCTAGAGCGCAATTTTTATTTATTACACCCGCGCTCAAGATGCAAGAGAAGCAAGAGAGGAGTGTCGTTATGGTGTGTGTGTGTGTGTGTATGTGTGTGTGTGTGTATGTGTGTGTGTGTGTGTGTGTGTGTGTGTGTGATTGTAAAACAGGTCCAACAGTTCTGATCCAATTTTAACCAAACTTGGTGGAAGGATTGAGGGTCAGTTAAGAGGCCTACCACTAGTTTTAGGAACAATAGGTCCATGGAAATGTCAAATTACGGTTTTTTACCCGATTTAAAGCAAACTCTTGTGAAATCGTTCCTAGTGAGGAGGGAATACAGGAACTAGATTATGAAAACAATCAGTTAAATGTCAGTGCCACAGGAAAAGGTAAAAGGTCATGGTCGCTTGGCAAGATCAACCTAAACGGTTTTGATCTGATTTAGAACAAACTTATGGGAAGATTCAAAGTAAAGAAAGTATGACGGGATCCGATTTTGAGAACAATCCGTAACAGGTGTAGGTCACAGGGCAGGGTTTAATGTTCTGCTCTATAACTCAGACAGCTTTGATCCGATTTGAACCAGACTTGGTGGATTGAAGGAGTCAGCCAGTAATGATGAAATCTGATTTTTTAGAACAATAGACCAAAAATCAAGGTCAAAGGACAAGGTCATCAGGCACGAATGAAGTAATCTGATTTCGAGTCAATGGTCGAAGATCATAGTCACAGGACAAAGTCAATTATTTTATCCTTAAACTAATTGGTGGGCGCTGGTGTCGCACTCCCTGGGAGATCCTTCCTGTTCCTGCTGTAACCAGACTATTACCTCAGCTTCATTCATTCTTTTCTATTATTAATCAAATCGTCCTGCTAAAGCAAAATTTAAAAAAAAATAAAGTCACTGAATTCAAGTGGGTAACTCTCAGGTTGCTAGGACGCTCTCTGATGAACATATTCCATGGCATTAACTGAAATAGAATACTCACATCCTGTTGAATACTATCCTCTGGCGTTAGTGGCAATAGGTCACAGTACCAGTATTCTCTACTCTCTGCAATCCTCGAGCCACATGCCACCATTGTTTTGGTTTTTCCTTATATTCTCACGCTCCTGCAGTCTGGCGAGTACGCCTGTTTATTTTTCCTTGCTTCTTCTGCCCAAGAACATAGATGACAGTTTGTTCTTTCTATCTCCAGACAGTATTAGGAAGTTTAGAAAAGACTCTTATTGAAGGCTGTATTTATCTCCTTTAGTTAATAACGTCTCGTTAAAGCGAGGTAAATCGTCTAAAGGTAGCAAGGTAAAAATGAAATCGAGTCATCGTTAACATATACAATATAACTGCTGCTCGAAACGTCTCTCCTAAGTTGAATTAAATCTCATGAGGTAACAAGATCAAAAGATAAAAGACACCATCGTGAAGAAGTGTTTGAGTTAGTCTTCTGTTTCCAGGTCACTGCCACCATCATCACGCCGAGAGGAAGATGGGAAGACCGAAGACTGTGGCAAAGTAGTGACAAGGGTTGTGGCCAGGGCTGAGGCAAGATACTGGCAAGATCTGAGGAAAGGGATTGGCAAGGATTGAGACACGGGATTTACAGGGGTGTGGCAGGGGTATGACAAGGGTGCTTGTGGTAAAGAGGTGGAGTGCTTGTCCTATGGCTGGTGTGGTATATATGTCTGCGTGTGGAGGGACAGTCTGTAGTTTCGTCCCAGACATACAGACAGAAAAATAGAAAAAAGAAAGAGAAAGAAAGAAAACAAATGAAAGATAGGAAAAGAAAGAAAGAAAGAAAAAAAAGAAAAGAACTACGAGAAGAAACAGAGGCCTGAGAAGTCTACTGAGGAAAGTATTATCCCCTTCCCCCCGGTCACGTCCTCATGTCTTAAATGCTCATGCTCCAGCGAGGGAGAGCAAAGTTATTTTAATATTTTTTCTTCCATGCCATAACATATTCTTACAACCAAATACTGCGCCATTAAAAAATCTTCTTGCAAGCCTCACGCCGCCGCCTCACTTAGATCTCTGGTTCTTATCTATTATAAACAAGAAGCGGTGCTAAAACACAGGAAACCCGTCCCCGGCAGTCATTTTAGTGCTGACGTATAAACACAACAGGATATGTAGTCAAAGATGTCACCTATCACACTTGGAGCAAATTTGGTGAAAATTGGCGATTTTACGCCCACTTGAAACTTTAGGCCCGACCCACCTGACACTGACCCCCCTACTTCGAACTGAGGGGTGATCCCCCTGATGTAATGTGGTATGTTATAGGGTGCAGATTTGAAAGATGCGCATTTAGGTTTTGGTTTCATGTCGATATATGACGAATTTGAAAGGGGGTATGGCGATAAAACGATTTCTTTATACAGTTTTTGGGCCCACAGGCGGGGCCATGGCCCAATTTGGCCCAAAATTTAATCAGGTGATCAGAAGGTCACAGCCCGTCATCCCTGCAATTTAAGTCAAAATGACACCAGTAGTTCTCGAGTAAAGTTGTTAACAGACAAACAAACAGACAGACAGACAAGCCGAGTGACAACAATACCTGCCCCCGAGCCCCTCCGGGGCGGGGACGGGTAATAGCACCAACTTGACACGACAGCAATTGCATGGTAAAGAGAGAAATGGGAAAGCCGAGAAAAATGCCTCCCTTATCGTTCCCCAGGAAAACACTCGCAGCTTCCCTAGCTCTACTCACCACCAAACGGAATGGAAGGAGGACAGATCAAAACAAAAGTCTATGACATCTGATAGCACCGCGGCTACAAGATGGAGAAAAATGTGTAAGAAGGGAGAAAAATGCATTTTCTATCGCCTCCCACTTCTGGTTACGGAAAAATGCCCTTAGCTCTCCTAACTCTACTCAACACTAAGTGGACAGGAAGGAATACACACCGGAGTAACAGGTTATGACATCTAACACGAGGTGAAAGGAAAGTTTGAGAGGCAAGACGAGTGCCTTTCCTATCTCTTCACAAGTCTGGTTAAGGGAAAGTGCTCTCAACTTTCCAAATTGTCCCCAAGCAGAGAGGAAGGAGGACGGATCGAAGTAACAGTTGTGACATCTGACACGAGCGTGGCTGTGAGGTGGAAAGGAAAGTGTGAGAGGCTATAAAAGAGCCCCTCCTATCACTCCCCAGATCTGTTTACGGGAAAATGCACTCAGCTCTCAGGCCATGATGCTGTGTTGGCGCGACCCTCTATTGTTATTTTCGCTGTGTAATCTCGCAGACGCCTTCCCCAGCTCCCCGACAGGAAAATGATACCGTGCGAGTTGTCTCTGTGTAGATCATATATGTGATTTTAATTACATATACGCTGAAAGTACAGGCTGTCCATAAAGTCTTACTAGGTTTTCCAAAATTTGTTGTCTGTAAACGGCTTGGAATACTTAGATGCAGTATTACAAGCTAAGTTATCCCTTAAAGAAAACCTCAGAACTTTAAGTTGGATAAAAACTGTATCTCAAATTTTGGTCGACCCTGCAGGATTTTTGTGAAACCCTGTACTATGAGAGCAACTCTTGGCGTAATCTTGCTCTAGTCGAGTCGAGGAGTAACTGTACAAATGCCAGCTTGTACAAGCGAGGTCGTTCCCTCCACTAATAACTTGTGGCTGGTTGTTTGTAAACGAGATTAGGGGGTGGGGTGGGGAGAAACTCTTGTGCTGCAAGAGTGGAGAAGAAAAGCTTTATCTTTCACGCATGATTTACTTTAATGCACGAACTATACCTTGGAAAATTGGGAGATCAATATACTTACAGTTTACTTCATCCTGTTGAACCCTTCAGTACAGATTTTTTTTCTCTCTTTCTGCTTGTTGTTTTCCTAAATTTTTGTATTTTGGAAGAGTCTTTTCGAACTGCAGGTGTAAGAGATAGTCTTAATATCTTCCATACAACATTCGAATATAATCCTAGGATGAATTCGTTGGGAGGTAGTCTGACTAAAATGAAAATGACTTCGCCGTACCGAAGGGGTAGCATTATGGAAATTTCAATTGTATATGCTGTTAAGGACAGATTTTTAGAGGTAGAAGGATTAGGTGTAGCCTTTATTAACACCTTCAACTAATCGGGGGTTCCCCAGGGTTGAGTAAAATCGTCCTACAATAGGAAGTAAAAGCTACAAATAGAGTCATCGTATTTATGGAAAACTGCAAGATCTGAATACTGAAAACAAATTTTGATTTACACATTATACGGAACCTGAAGATCAGTACTGAAGTTATCTATGACTGCACAACGAAACAAACCTTTACGCACTGCCGGCTACANAGAGAGAGAGAGAGAGAGAGAGAGAGAACAAAATAGCAAATGGTAATACGAGCCGAGAAATATCAGACAGATCCTAAAAATGAAGAAAACACAGAAAATAAGAGATGTAAAGAGACGGTTCACAAAAATGACAGTGAAAGACTAAGATGGCTGGTCACGACCACAACTGTATACATCACCACTGCAGTGCCATCTCAACACCTGAGTTTAGGAACTTAATGAAAAAGAGACGAAAGAGGTGAATGACAGGTGTGAAGTGCAAGGGGAAAGTTGACCAATGCGCTTAATTTCCTTTGCATATTTATGCTTCTCTGCCTGATGCCTCATCTTTAATTATAATCATGTTGTCTCCGTAAAAATATACCATAATATAGACTCTCTGAACTGCAGAGGTTATTTGCAGAGGTCATTAACCCCTTTACCAACTGCTGGCTCTTCTATAAGCTCAGTTCGTGCAGAAATGGTTGATATATCAAAGAGTTTTCAGCGTTGCTTGATTTCTGGTGATGGGAAAAAAATCCTGACATTCGGGATGAGGGGCTTTCGTTTACTGGAAGTGAATTTCAAGGATTCTTCTGCATACATCACTGACACTGCGCCATACTTGATTTTTTAACGTGTAGCCTTGGAGTTGTGGTACTGCTTGCAAAATTCCAAAAGTTCCCTGAAGTCTACATAACACTGCAACGTGCGGGTGCAGACAATACAGTCAGTCCTCTTTTTGATGAAATATTGACGAATCTTTATAGAATCTTCTAAAAGCTCTGTCATCGAAGATCACATCACTGGATTTCGAAAATCATTACGCACTTTCTCGTTACTTTTAGTTGCGAACTCTCTCTCTCTCTCTAGATGGATAGATATGGACGGATAGATAAATAGATAGATTGATTGACTGACTGACAGAGAGAGTGATAGATAGACAGATGTATCCACAACTGAATATTCAGGACCCTTGACAGAAGGCATACACGTTCATGGCAAAGGTAATGTGAGAGCGTTTCATATTTATGTCCAAAAAATAGCATATGAAATTATGAAATAAACATCAATATTTAGTTTGTCGCAGTATATAATATTCCCCAGCTGTACCTGCAACTGTAACTGTAACCGTTCTTGTAAGGTCTACATTTAGTCCTTCCTAATGCTGGCAAAGTACGAATGGAGATGAGATGTCTGCAGTGAAAGTGTTACATGTAAAAAGTGTAAAAGCTGGAATGGCAATATTTATGTGTCAGTGCATACTTAAGTAAGTCATTCGTATAAAACTACAGGCTACGAACTTATGCAAGCCTGTGAAAGTAAATGTTGCCAGAACCAACTTCAAATTTCCTCCGCAGCTTTAGTTACAAACCCTTTTCAAGTGCACAACGCAAAACGAACAAGGTATCATCAGAGCTGCACATCCTCAGCACGCATGTACATTCCAGTTATGCAGTTATTAATTCACTTCCATCTGAGACACACGAAACCATCAGCAGGGACCCACAATTATTAATAACGTCCTAGATCATCAGTAAGGGAAATAAACCCACCTTTGCAATCAAATCTTGGATTCTTGTGGTAATATCTGAGTTCGTACAGATACTTCATTAAATTCAATAACACTAATAGACAAAGTAATGTGCGTTTTGATCTCCAGACGCAAAACTCCTCTCGTTACGCTCATATTAAAATTATTTCATTTTGGTTATGTCCAGGAGATTTTATCCCTATTCCTGCCAAGAGTTTTCATCTGTGAAATGTATTTGCTTGGTGACAGCTAGAAAAAAATACCAGGTGCACCCAAGGTAAGGAGGAATGCCAAGGAAAGGCAGGGCAAACAATATTGTAAAACATAAAGCTTATAAGTATCAACGAAATTCATAGTTGTTTTTCTTTATTAAATCCATGTCGCACTAATAGTAACCATGTAACAGTCCATGAGTGGTAATAGCAAGTTTGTGTACGTCAGGGAGGAATGTGGCTAAATTTAGGCTAGTTATTAACTACACTTCCAGATATAGGTAGACCAGGAAATCACGTGAAAAGCACTGTTTTGGAGGAGTGCACGCGTGCGCTCCGTGTGTGTGCATGTGTGTGTGTGTGTGTGTGTGTGTGTGTGTGTGTGTGTGTGTGTGTTTAGTATATGAAGGTGCCCACTGTCTGATTGTGAAGCTGCCTTCGGGGGACTCAGCTTTAAGTAACAAACCAAATAGTTTTCTATAGCCCAGGAGACCATTTACTCTGTTGGATGGTAATCATATTACTAAATGGGCACCTGGTTATCTTGTGAGCTAAGGCGCACCTACCAAATGGAGCTCATAAGGGTTTACATCTGAGGGGTGTTGGGGGTTTCTTGCCCACATATCCCTTTGATGTCTAGACTATGTAACCAAGTCCCGGGCCTCCAAGCGCCTGAGAGAACAATAAAGGCTTCTGTGATTGAAAGGTACGTGGGATATTATATATGAATTAGTATTATTATTGACTGGCGAAAGCAGAACTGACGCCCCTCAATGATACAGGATATAATGCAAACAGCCTCATGTCGACATAAACACATCAAACACAAAATATTACTTCAGCTTCAGATTTTTTTTTTTTGTCGTCACAGGGTTTCTTAGTGGCAAGTAAAATCGTCAGAGAGTAAAGAAGATAAGTTGTCCCCTGAAGTTGAAGGGTGACATCAATACAGTCTCTCAAATTGCACGGCGTGGATGTGAAGGAAGGAGTGCATGATGGTGGCGCTGTGTGTATGGAGTTGGTGATGAGGCTAAGTGGCACCAAGGCAGCTTGTGGAATGCGGAGTTGCAGCACAGAGGGCCCCAGTGTGCGTATGTGTGTGTGTGTGTGTGTGTGTGTGTGTGTGTGTGTCTAGTTTTACCTAGGTATATCATGCATGTGTTTGTGCTAGAATTGTGCTGTTCTATCTGTACATCTCCATTTATCCAGTTTGTGTGTGTGTGTGTGTGTGTGTGTGTGTGTGTGTGTGTCTGTGTGGACAAATAAGGCTGTGGTAGAGTTGGCCTCCTGCATGCTTGAGCTAGGGAGTAAGACCGCCTGTGACGCCTCATATCTTATGCAGCCCCATCCTTCATCCTGCTGATATTCACCTCTCCATAAATCAGACCTACTATATATTATCACTGGTACTGCCACGAAATGTTTGTAGGCTCGCAGAACAAACTAGTAATGAAAAAAGCTAATGAATAATATATAAAACCCCCTCCAGATAGGAATGTCCCTTCTAAAGTGAAAAAAAAAACCTGTGGTAAAAAAAAAATATCCCCCACCTTAAAAGTGTTAATATCGTCGTATCTTATTTAGTTTGCTCCTCAGGTAGTGAAGGAGCCCACAGACAGTCCCTAGTAACCCGTTTAGTGCCCTGACGTTTCATAGTAATTATTCTTGGTAATGACGAACGACTTTGTGCTGCTATAGACTTCCGAAAATGATAGGGTTACTGGCATTCTCAGTTCATCCCTTCCATGCATTTACTTTTTGTTCTAGCAATCACCGGAGTATCCATCCAGGTTTGATGACAACATTAGTGGTGAAGAAATTAGACACAACATTTATTTCCCCAGTAGTGCCAGGACGTCTTTTATATCTTTTTCGAGCATTCACAGACGGAATTATTCAGCTCAGCAAAGGCCTCAGGCAGCTAATGGGTTATGCATGTTGTCAGTGCACCCAGAATGAGTCACTGAGTAACTGGTTGGGTCGGAGAAATTTTTCATCGATTGAAAGGAGCTGACCATGCTACTTGTTACAATTTATAATTAATAGGAAATTAACCAGATTGTATCATGTTTTGTTCAGCGAGTATATCGATGCCTACTTAGTTCTCGAAAGCTACTCTTGTAATTCTGCATATAAACGACATAAACAACACTTGTGAAGGAAGACGCAAATGCCAGAAGTAAAATGATTTATTATGAAACATTGTAGTTGGAATATAAGAGTAATAAATTCCACATAAACATTTTCTACATGTTCCTAATTTACTTAAGCACAAACTCCACCAATAAAAAGTTTAATTGGCGAGATAATTAATATCTCGGACTGGTCGTTACAAATACACTTTCTACCGCCATAAAATGTGCCCCGACCAATCTACCTGTCAAGCAAATGTGAGTGTACCCGGCCCACCAGAGGCGAGGGAGGTGTGGTACTGGAAGTTCTATACCTGGGGTGGTGTACAAGAAGATGACCTTTCGCTGTACACGTTGCATATTACTGCCCGATCTGGCTAGGGGGTAAGAGTTGTATTTGAAGTCGCTTGAGAGATTTTGTAACACCTCTTCAGCGATTTATAAAGCTGTTGCTATTTAAATCCTCTTGAATGTTATCGATACAAATTAGATCGATATGTAAACGGCGTAAAGATCATACGAGTGATGACTGATATGGAATAGACAGAATAAACAACTAAAGAAGTGTTATACGGCCACTCAAAATACATTTCTATCTGTCAGGTTGCGAAAATGTTCTCTCAGTTTTTTGCTTGGTGTACATTATTCTACCACTTTGCAAACGTAACTGCAATTATATTTACTCTTTTGTTTGCAGCACATCATAAGGTTATAATCCCTCGCACCTCTTATATTACCACATATACGAGTAAATCCCTTTCTGGTAGCTCTAACCTGCGGCGGTATACAAGAGGCCGACCTTTCGTTGTACATGCCGCCTATTACAGGTTGATTGGGCTGAGTGGTAAGTGTCAGGTTGCATAAGTATTTTTCTCTTATTGGTACATTATAGTAAGTTATGCAAGAACCTTTTAAATATCCCTTGTAATGCATTCATCATCACGAAATGAATCCCTCAGCTGCATATGTAATTATCATTTAAATCCCTCAATACTGCACTGTACAGCATAGTTTAAATGCCCTGCTGCATATACGCCTACGATTTAAATCCCCCTCACACTATACACTGCACTACAGCTTAAATTCCCTAATATAAGATTCTTAGTTAAAGCACCCCTGTAGTATGTCATTCTAAGGAAAAAAATCTCATGCAGTCAGATCCGTAACAATAAAATAAGCCACTGTAGGACACGTCACTGTACTCTTATCACCTTAACTTGACCAAGATTTTCTCCCTTTTGCTGCTAATAATAAGTAGCTTAATGGTGGAAAAACAGTGCTACGACTCTACATCCTTTTCACAGCACTTCTTCGTGGCTAACACCATAGACTGAATTTATTCTGTTGTTACAATTCAGCATTCGGGATGAAGACATTAATTTTAGACTATTTTTGTGCTCTAATCGTCATGTCAGTAAGGGTTAAGATTCAGTGTAGTCAGATCATGTAGATAAATCAGTGTTCTGAGTACAATCAGCAAAAGATATATGAATATCCCTATCTCCGGTGAAACTAGACCCACGTGATTTTTCTCCATGTGTCTCGGTGTATATTGTTCAGTTCTGCGTTACTAAACATTCACGTGTGTACCAAACAATGATATTATAGTGAGTGACAATATATTTCTCAGTTATTGGAATCGAACGCACAGTTTTCAGGGTCTTCGTCCAGTAATTGAAAATGTAAAGCACAGCGGAAGTTTTTATCTTCTTTTTATTTTTTTGCCAAAGCGAAAGTTAAAAACACTGTTTGCACTGTATGTCTCTAAGGTAAATCCCCACTGCTGATACTATTAACTGCAGTTCGATTTTCCATAATAATCTTTCAACTAGCAGACGATTATAACGTTGGGGTTACAAATAATTTCCATAAATTTTTTCACCACGATTGTGAGTTTTCCATTTCCTACTTGTTATTACGAGACGGTCTTATTCAGCTCAGGGAGGGGCTGTCACAGTGAAGAAGGCCAATATTCCGTCCTCATTCAGCGTACTTCCTTACGAAAAAATCGATGCAAATTTGAGTCCTCTTTGATGCTGGGTGTGTTCCTCAGCTGTGCGAAATCATTTGGCGCTGTAATCCGTCCACGACTCTTGTATTTTATTACACCTAACGCCAGAAGATTTTTTCTTTTTTAGCTGAAAGAGAGTCATGGGAGACTGAGAGTTAATACTATCGTCAATAGCCTATTCATGATCGGGACGACTCTAGTATTCCATTCCAGTTTATGTCGGACTACTTTATTCATCTGTCATTGGAGCTTGAATTAACATAGCAAAGATTTTCGACTTCTGAATCATATGTCAAAGCACAAAGTGTTATAATCCACGTTCTTTGACCCTTCCATAAATCAGTGGGTCTCCTTTCACTCTCATGCCTTAAGCCCTCCCTCAGCACAGCAAGAGTTGTCCATCTTACACTGTTCAGTCCGGCCTTAGGGCACCCGGGGCCACTTTCAGCTGACCTGGGGCCGTATTCACAAACCTTCCTGAGCTTACGGTCTGCGCAAGATTGCCTGTCTGTTTATACATTTTGCTTTACCTATATACCTGCCAGACAGCTACAGAATTAATATTAAAGTGTAAAGTTAGATAAAGCAACACCATTCTCGTTATCAAAAAAATAATACTAAGTCTCGTTTATCACAGAAACTGGCTAAGATGCTTTTTAACAGGGTCCCTAGAAAGGCTCTGAAGACAGCAGGTAGCGAGAGGAAGCAAGTTTAAAATAAGCAGATGGAGATGAATTTCAGCAAACATGGCTTAATGAATGTACACTGGAATAAAAAACAGGGTTGGCAAAGAAATGCTGGGTCTTCTACATACACCCATCTGCCAAGCAAGAATAAATGTAGACTATCCTTCATTCCTTATGCCATTTCTTCTGACAGCATTTGTATAAGTTTCCAATCATGTTTTCAAGAATTTATCATTATCGTGTATCACAATCATCATTTTCATCATCATTTGCCGATAGTATGTAGGCACAGGATAAAAATGTAAAGAAAACACTATATATTCGTACGAGTATTCAAGGTGTCGTCACTGTAAAATATGACGGTAGATGATGAGATGAGTTTTGTTTCTGGTATTATTATGGGGAAAGGCAAAAGGAAATTGTTGTCTTAGACGTGAAGATTTGTTCACCTTGTACCGAAATAAAAAAAAATATAACATAAGAGCCATTTCTTGTAGTCCTCATATTCGTGGAGGGTTAAATATCTAGATATTGATTTTTTTTTGTGTGTGTGCATGGAAGCCGAATTATAATTTAATGAACTCTAATTATAGACAAAGCTACACATACAAAGCTGAAAAACAATATGGAATACTTTTACGAGCATGTTTCCTGTCCGTGGAGAGTCAGTCACAACGATACTGACTGATTTATCGTGGTGTACCCATTTTTTTTTTTAATGCATGGAATAAGGAACCAAAGGCCAGGAACCCGCAACTTGTTCCCTCCAAGAAAAGCAAAAACGTGATAAGAGAGCCAAATTCAAGATCTGTTCATTTCGAGATGCCTAGACACACTGCTTTTGAAAGGCTGGAGATCATACGCGGTAAGAAATACAGACAGAGGGAGACAGTTCCAGAGTTGGCCTGTTGCATACACGAACGACTGAGAGTAACGATTAACTCTTTCATTAGAGAGTTGGACAGAAAAGGGATGAGAGTTTGTTGCTAAACGGGTGCTACTCGCCCTCCGTAGTGGTGGAAGGATTTTTTTTTTTTTAAATGCAAGGAAGAAGGAACCAAAGGCCACAGGCCTGCATACTGTTCCTTCCAAGAAAAAGAAAAAACAATACAAAAGAGAGCCAAATTCAAGATCCGTTCAATTCGAGATGCCTGGACACATTGCGTTTGAAAGACTGGAGATCATAGGAAGTAGGAAATACAGACAGAGGAAGACAGTTCCAGAGTTGACCAGTTGCATAAATGAAGGACTGGTAGTGACGGTTAACTCTTGCATTAGAGAGTTGGACAGAAAAGGGATGAGAGTTTGTTGCTAGACAGTTCAATGTGACCACTGAAGTAGCGATAGAAAAGGGATAAATATGCAAAAGCGAGGCGAAAAGACAGCAGTTAAAGGGAGCCAGTAAGAGGGGAAAGGTTAATGAGACGAAACGCCATGACTCCACTTTGTTGAGATGAGCTGTATGTGGGGAGCGCCGGGAGCCTCCCCACACGTGAAAGTCGTACGCAACACCGGGAGTTATTAATGTTGAAGCCACAAGTATAAGGCGAGGTTAGGTAAAACGATCAGCACACTGGATAAAAGTTAATATTTACAATCTTTTAATTTCTGGTGGATATTTTACTTAGATACTAACTTTTTCAGCCAGAGCGTGCCACTTTTGCTTTGCGCTTACTACCATCGAATAATTCCCTTCAGTTTAGAGGAGACTTGCTTAGCAGCTGGTGTTAGATATAGCCATCATCAACTCTTCCAATGCAAAACAAGAGACTGAAGACAGCAAGAAAAACGAGAAAATGACGTCATCAGGGTGGGAGACGTTAGAGGAATTTTACGCAAACCATCAAATTTAGAATCCCAGTTATTATCAGAGTCCTCGCAATGTGTCTACCTCGAAGCACAAACACAGGATCTTACTTAAGCTGAAATCCGCCTTGGTGTAGCGGCGCGGAGAGACTTGTAATTAGGTACCTCGGAGCGCCCAGGGTCAGTTTAGAGAGTCACACCAGGCCACCATCAGCCTTGACCCGGCACACACACACACACACACACACACACCTACCACCCTCAGGCACTACATCGCCTCGCCGGTGTCCAGGTGTGCCCAATGGGATTTTTACATCCCCCCAACAAGGATTTTTTTTTTTTCGGGTCGGCAGGTGAGAATACAACGGCGAGAAAGAAAAAAAGTTAATATTGCTGATAAATGCCAGAGTCTGTTCTCAAGGAAGGAGATAATGGCGTGACTGTTGAATATTTTTATATATTTATTTTCATTATTAATTTTTTTATCGCTTGCTGCGTTTGTGTACTTTTCACTCGGGTACTTGTTTGGTATCAATGAGCAACCTTTCACACACACACACACACACACACACACACACACACACACACACACACACACACACTCGGGGGAGAGAAAATACAACCCCGTCGTGATGAATATATGACTGGGTACAGGTTTGGGGAATATGATTATTTAGCGTTGTTTGTGAACGAACTCACCCCTCGACACAATACTGCACGACATATGAGTAATTTGTGTCATTTTTACGTGGATAATAGATTGTAATTATGGTTCTTCTAGTCTTATTAGGAGAGGAGGGGGATCGTGCAGGATGAGGGAGAGGGCAAGGTAGGTCAGAGACAGAGGGGAAAGAGCAAGGACGGAGGGAAGGAGGGACAAAGTGGGAAGGGATGAAGCAGAATGGAAGAGGAAGCAGTAGGGAATAATGGAATGGGAGGGGCAAGGAGAGAAGGGAATGAGCAAAGAGAGAGGGAGCAGGAAGGAGGGAGGGATGGGCAAGGAGTGAGAGATGGCATACAGGGTAGGGACGGAGGGAGGCAAAGCAGGGTAGGACAGAGAGAGAGTGACGGTACAGGGTATGTTAGGGAGGGTAGGGAAGGCCAAAGAGTGAAGGGAGGACAGGGTAGGTCAGAGAGAATGCAGTATAGTGCATGTCACGTATAGAAGGTAGGTTAGGGAAGAGAGGAGAGCGTAGGGTAGATTAGAGAGGGAGGGAGGGCATGGCAGAGTAAGTCAGACAGAGACGGCAGAAAGGAATAGGTCATGATAAGCAGGTTAGATCATGAAAGGAGGGCAGGGTAGGTTATGTAGGGAAAGCAGGGCAGGGAGGACCAGGGCAGGAAGGCATGATAAATCAGAGAGGCAGTGCAATGCCGTAGGGGTCAGAGAAACAGTGAAGGGTGAGGTAAACCAGAAGGAGAGGCCAAAGCAGAGCAGGTCAGAGGAGAGGAGGTCTGTAAATCACGTACGACTTGACATCGTTCCGTGCAATTGGTGAAAATACTGAAAAGTGAAAATATAGTGCCATAATCTGAGCAGTGACTTTAGACGATATCGGAGAAGGAACTTTGAGAAGTGAATGAAACCGAAATGTTGCAGAAATTCATCTTTGCCAACACATTTACTCTCGTAAGATTTATCAACTCACCCGACGATTTTCACAGGCAAATGAAAAGGGTCATGTATTGAGGCCCTAACTCATGACGCGAAACTCCAGGAAATTACATCAATTGCAAATTGCTAGTTTTGCAAAATTTCACTAGGTTCTAGCACTGTTTTGAAGGTTTAAAGGAACTATTCACTCTGAGTGTGCGTGATCCATCTTCCCGTCAGACTGAGTAAGTGGGGATGGAAGGTCCTGAAAGGTTATGCTCTGTACTCTCTCCGACCCTCGTAACCTTTGTCCTTCCACCTCGGTCCAGATCTGATCGCACGGAACAGAGGAACTTATGGTCGCCAGTGAAAGCTAGCATAGGTCACCGATACCATCATCATCATCATCATCATCATAACTTTATTTCTTACTCGTGCAGCGAAGCACAAAATGTACACTACCACCAATGTCTAAAGACACGGACCATACATCCGTTCACCCATCGGTAATAGATACATAGCCTCTTATTTTCATGGTCCCACCTCACAGATCCACCAATTTAGAGCAAGTAAAATAAATAAATAAATAAGCAAATAAATACTGTAAATATATGCAATTAAATAACTTAATAACACGTGATTCACAGAAATGCTGATATCCGCAAGGAAAAGAAAACGCGAATTATCTCGAGCGCTTTCGTGTATTCACATCTGAGTACTTGAACAGACGAAAGCGCTCGGGATATTTCGTGTTTCCTTTTCCTTGTGGATATCAGCATATATCTATCTACCTATCCATCTGCCTATCTATCTATACATCTATCTATCTATCCATCCATCTTTCTATCTATCTATCTATCTACCTATCCATCTATCTATATCTATATCTATCTATCTATCTATACACAAGTATAATTACAATACTTCATCATTCATCTGTGGTAGACACCACTCCGTACACCGTCAAATTAAAAATTGTCATGGGCTTGGAAGGTGGGGGCGCTCATCATCCACTCACTCGATGTAGTGCTGCTCTCGGGTGGCTGCCCTTTCCTCTTTTCCTTCCTCCCTTTTATATCCTTGTTTCCATTCTTTCTCTCCTCTTCCTTCTATCTACGGATGACTCTACGTTGAGTGACAAGCCAAATGGTTTCCTGTACACCAGGAGTCTATTTACTGCGCTGGGTGGTAATCATATAATCAAACTATGGCGCCTGGTGGTTTAGTAGGTAATTAAGGCGCCCCAACCGGTTTCAGCCTGTGTCGGTTTATATCCAAGGAATGGTTGGGGTTTATTGTTCACGTAATGCCACTCAAACACGAGTAAGGTTTAGTCACTCTCACCGTAAATGTCAGGACCAACTTGCCTAGTCCGGAGCTCCTACGCTCCTCATGGGGCAACACAGGATGAGATGATGTATGAATGTATGCGTCTCCATATACTGTTACCCACTTCATGTAGTAATCTTTATCATTCGTCCGTCTTATTGCGTCACTTCAGTTCTGGTGGCACATCGTATGCCATGTGCATCTTTGAAACTTCGATCACTGTACCAGAGTCTCACCACATTGTTTATAGTCTTTACAAAATCACTAATACAAACTTTTGAGCTCAATTCACGTTCTGCTCACTCACAAAAACTATAAATCTCGAGTCCTAGTTATGTACCCTGGCCCTGTTATCATAAACCTCACTTCATATCTCTTTCCCACAAAGGACTCATGTTAAACACTGATTTCACTGACCACTGATAAGGATGAATCATTGAGGTAGTGTATGTTATTCATTATAACATAAGTCTGTCTGCCAAACGTGTTACTCATGAAAAAAAAAAATCCTAAATTGCTGTCTTTATATTACAACAAAAATCAGTTTAAGCTTTTTATTACATTAAAGTTAGGTGGAGAGAGAAAAAAAAGACTACTAAATTTTTTTGGTGAAAATTTTCTGTTACTTAGAGTTGTTTCTGTACCAACTGAGACCATTCATTACTGACATTTTTTATAATTTTGACTATAGTTTACGGAATGAGAAACATACCCAACACCTCAAAAATAATGTGCACCTTCATGATATGATTATAATGTGACGACTCTGGGATGTTTCTGATGACAGGAATCTTATACTCTAACTACAGGCTTATTATATTGCGTGGAGAAAATATCTCTTGGGGGAAATTTCTTTTACACATTTTTTACATATAGTGTATCTAGTACCATCACCAAACCTGATAACCGTGAACTACTCATAGATTATAGTAGTAATAAGAGTAGTAGTAGTAGTAGTAGTAGTAGTAGTAGTAGTAGTAGCAGCAGCAGAGAGAGAGAGAGAGAGAGAGAGAGAGAGAGAGAGAGAGAGAGAGAGAGAGAGAGAGAGAATCTTACATATTTTTCAATCAGTACAATGGAAGGAGTGGTGATGCGATCTGAAATGCACTGTAGCCTGTATGTGTACGAGTAATGCTGCGTCCGTCTTAAATGACCCTTGGGAATAGGCGTTTAGCTAGAGTTAAGAAAAACAAGATAAACGACAAAGCGACGACAGCACTATTGTTCTGACTTTTAGCACATCCCTCAGGCTGTACTGCACCTAATTTGGGATACTGGTGTCGATGGGAGGAGGAAGAGGAAGTGAGACAGACAGAAAATGAGATGAAGTGATAAACTGGGAGGAAGATTTAGGGTGGAATGAAGGACAGAAGTTGCATCAGAATAAACATGGTTAGAAATATTTTTTCAACCTAACAGCCCTGATGAACTATAAGGATGCTAAGTTATTTAGTGAAAATTATGTGTCCCATCAACTGCTAAAGTTCTAACGTCAGACTAAAGACGAATAAACGAAGCAAGTCTGTCCTACAAGTTTGTATATTAGGTATCAAGCGATGTACTAGGAGAATACATATTGGCATCAAGGATCTATTGATGCTTGTCATGTGGCGTTTATTTATACAAGAGAGACTGATTAGACAAAGAACGTCTCCGCTTTAAGCTTATCAACAGGAGGAAGTAATCTTTCGCTTATTCTTGCTACCACCAGATTATCTTCCAGTTTTATAGGGTAGGCTACGTAAGTAAACAAGGAAATAATGAAGTCTACATCTAACTTCTTCAGTTCGAAAAGTCTGTTCTAAGGTGAGCAGAATAGTCTGGAAGCAACAAAAAGAAAAAATATAAAACGTGTTGTTGAGCAGAAGTGTTTAAGGATCAACATATGGTTAATAAACAGGTCTTACAATTCTAGGACACAGCCACATTGTTATTATACAAAGAGTTATTATACGACGAGTTATTATACAAAGAAATTACCCATTCAGCTAAGGAGAGACAACGCATACTTAAGGTGCTAATGAAGACTTTGTCAAACCCCATCAGATGGAAATGTCTCTCTTGAGCTAAACAAAATCATCTGGGAATAGCAGTATTAAAATGAGAAATACGTCGTCCTGCCAAAGGGGTCAGGATCTATTAGCCAAAAGTAGTCCTCGTTTTGTCCCTTTCAATCTGATGTCACATTTTATATTTCCAACCTATAAGCAAAATTATTATGATGAGAGTTTTCGAATCGGAGGGGTTTAATACGCCCTTCATTAATCACTTCAATCCGATGTGTGTTTTTTCATTTTCAAAGTTCACTAAAAGACTTTTTTTTTTTCAATTTTTTAAAGACATATGTAGTGAATGGGTTAATGAATGCCATGTCGAATCTCTCCAGCTGGAAAATTCTCTCTTAATATGGGTAAAATGGCCTTCATGCAGCAAGACTTAAGTGGAAAAATGCGTCACTAGAATGAAACTGTTAAAACTATTAGTACGAGAAGACTTTCCTAAATTCAGTTCCCTAAATCCCTGGACGTGCTTTTAAGTGTATTTTTGTTACTTCAAGACGATTTTCTTCAGCTTAGTGGAGAGTTTTTGAAGTGTAGGGAGCTGGTACATTCAGTGAGCTGGTACTAGCACACACACACACACACACACACACACACACACACACAAACCATCATCACTGGATTGAAGTGACAAAACCACCACTGTAACCCACATCCAGACACACAAACGAGGCCACCAGGACCCCTTATGGAGCGGTGCCAGTACCTCCCCAGGACACGCTGTAGCCCCCATCGGCAGTCCCGGTTCTGGCTACTAGTTCGGAGGTGTTGCGAGGAGGCGATAATTAAAGGACGCGATAACTGTGCCATATGTTACTTTAATGGCCAACTTGATAACTGTGCCGCGTTACTTTATTGGTTTATATGATTTGTCGACTGTTGTTGTCGTAAATGAAAGCCATTAGAATGATGAAAGCAGTATAGAATTCAACATTTTCGAACTCCATACTTGCCATGTACTGTGTGTGTGTGTGTGTGTGTGTGTGTGTGTGTGTGTGTGTGTGTGTGTGTGTGTGTGTGTGTGTGTGTGTGTGTGCACGGAAGAAACAGTAGATGTTGTACACTAATAATTACCGACAATGCGGTTACATTACGCTGCCAACTCATTACAAAATTATAGCCGCTTTAGAAACTGGTCACATTGATAACATGTTTTGCTTTCTTCACTGTAGTACCCACACCTTAGTGATATAACAGTCTGTCTATATCGTGTAGCCGAAGTAACATATCCCTATTCCTGAAATCGATAATAAATAAAACAATGCATTAAGATGAGACAATGATATTAAATACATACACAATCAAATAAAATGCACATACTGTATCCCTTGTTACGTTCTTATAGTGTCTGAGTTGTCAGTATTGCATGAACGGCTCAATGTACGATATAGTCTATGTAACCTTGTATTTCTCTGGCCATCGAGAAATGCTTTGAGTAACACAGTTATTAAGTGTTCTTGGATGGAAGGCGAATGAATTTTTACCTTCTAATCTATTGTTCCATTTCCTCGTCCACTCAACCGTGCAAACCCGAGATACAACAGTCATTCATACCCCAAGGACAGCAGGTCTGGCACGTAACGGTAGAAACTTCATTGTCCTCTTCATCCGAGCTATATCAACAGCGTGAAGAACATGTAGCTACTGTATATAATTTGTTCTTTATGACGAGGAAAATGGGGAACACGAGAGCGGGGAAATAAGTGTACGAATAAAGCAAACAACACTAAGTAAATGTTTCACTTGAACTATCGTCGCAGTAATAATTAGTTCAATCAAAATTTGCTTTATTTTTCGTCGTAGGCCATCGCTGTTTGTGGTTCAGTATTTATATAAATACAGAAAGCACGATCCGCACGTCTGCATGAAAAAAGAGTAAGTTTATACGTTTCAGCTGAAAACAATGGCAACATTTTTCAGTTCAGCTGTCAGCTTGGGAAAGAACAGTCCAAGCAAATATTTGCCTGATATTCCGTCTTATGGCATGGCCGCTTTTTGTACAGTATATATAGAGAAAAAAATAAATTTAATAACAGCAATAATTACATGTTTAATGAGTTATAATCAACAGTGTAACAGATGGTCCGAGAACAAAAAAATCGCTATACGTCCCTCTTGACTCATGACTTCTTGTTGTGCAGTATAATCTAAGCAACCCATTATGCCCGCAGGGTGGCTCCTTCCGATAAGACACAGGCTGCGAGGACGCAAGTGCCTTTTGTAGCACTGACCTGGCTAGCTTTCTCTCATTAGCGGATATTCTCGAGCTCGGGTACACTGATTTCCTTAAAAGCCAAAAGTGAATTAATCTCTCTAATATGGTGACCTTTTTCTATGTACCGTATTTTAATCTTGACACGTCTGAACAATATTATTCACATTGAAAAAAGTCTCTCATATCAAAATGGTTAATGAAGCATTCACCATTCACCAAACTTCTCCATTTCGAAAGTCTCTCCTGAACTGAATGAGATCGTCTGGAAGTAGGAGGAATAAAGACGAAAGACATCATCTTATTCAGGAGCTTAATAGATTATTTAGCCAGGACGTGTTTTTATTTATTTAATTTTTTTTTAAGTAGTGTATTTCCAGATTTTTTTTTTCAATCTACAGAGAGATGTTTCAAACCGGAGGACAGAGCTATAACCTTCCTTAACCATTTCGCAACATTAATATGAGCAAAATTGTCCTGTGATGCAGTAATAAAAAAAAAAAAAAACTTATGGTAATGAAGGGGTTGATGAGTTTTTCGGTGTTAGGGTACGTGTAAATATTCATTATATAACCAGTCTAAACAGAGAGGGGTTATGTTTTTAGGGAGGACTGTGTATGGGTCGCTGTTTGCAGAATGTATCGTTACGTCAGCGACCATATTTGTAGGACGTTTCGGGGACCTAGCACCCCTTCCTCAGCGATTCATTTTGTTTATCATACGTTAAAAATCCTCCACGCTATCACTGATGGAAACTTTGCCGATGTTAATCAGATTCGTACATACCATAGAGAAAGTAAAGTGCAAGATGGAAAATAGAGGAAGGTTTATTACGATATCTCCTGTACCACCTAAAAGACGGTCGAAGGGAGGTGTCAGTTTAACGTTGGAGAAAATAAATCGCTGAGGACAAGGCAATACGAAGTCTCTTATGTCACCTAGAATACAACCGAAAGTCTCATGTTATCGTTGGAAAAAAAATTGGTACAGAAGATGCACTAGAAGTCTTATACGTCACCTAGAATATAGCTGAAGGTCTGCAGTTAGTGCCGGAGAAAATAAATCTCTAAGGAAGACACATTACGAAGTCTTTTGTGCCACCTGTAATAGAGTCCAAGTGTGGGCGATAATTAGTGTACCAGCCTTCTATAGGACCACCAGTCTAAGGCTCCAGTCGACCAGCGCAAAAGTGAATGGGAGGAAGAAAGCAATTAGGAAAGACAAAACCCTCTCCCGTCAAAGCAACTGCACAAGGTTGTCTTGGATGGAGGTTATGTAGGATGCATGCATGAGAAGCATCAGGCCTGGCGATACTCCCATACTGATGTGGCAGGTGAAGGCAGGCAGGGTCACATTCTGCTGGGGGATTATTACAAAAGTTGGATTTATGATGCTCGTGGCCCTGCGTAATGGATATTTTCTACCTCAGAATGCCGGCAGAGTGAAGGCACTCTCCCTTGTGCATTAGTTGATATTAATCTATACTACCCTTTACTATAAAAGCAACTCTCTGTCTGTCTGTCTGTCCCTCTTGAATCTTACAAGTCATCCTGCTGGTGGAGTCTGGTGGCGGGTGGGTAGGGTGGTGGGCGGATAGGCATGTGGGTGGTATGGACGGGAAGGTAGGCAGGACAGTGGTATGGGTGGGTGAGTGGGGTGAGGCAGGATTGGGGTGCGGTGAGTGGGTAGGTAGGTGGGTAGATGGGTAGACAGGTAGAGTGGATGGGATGAGTAGGATGAGTTAGTTGTTGGGTAGGTGGGGAGAGTGAGTAGGTAGGTGGGGAGGGTGAGTAGATGGATGAGGAAAGTGGGTAGGTGGTTGGGTGGTTGGGCAGCGATGCTGGGTAGTTGGGTGGACGGGGTTGGCACAGTGGGTAGGTGGGTAGGCAAGGTGGTTAGATGGGTGGTTGATTATATGGGCATGGCAGGTAGGTGGATGAGGTGGGAAGGTGGATATGGGGCTTCTCGGAGGGCTAGGCAGGATACGGGCTTAAGTTGCTACTTTATCTCAACGCCCAGGTACTATCACGACCAAATGTTAGCCGACATTTCCTTACCATTTGTGGTGACGGATGGTGTAAAAAAAAAAAAAATCTGGCAGCAGTATGAAGAACACTGCAAAAGTATGTGAGAAAGAGAGAATAAAAAATCTGGATGGCAGGATATAATGTTCGCAGGGGATTGTCAACGAACACTTACTCATGAGAGTCTATTGTTTTTGTAAACAATTCACTGATTGAGTTTGCTATACCATAGGCGGAATAAAATCATCCATCGGTAGCAACAATAAAATGAAAAAGGCTTTACATAATGAAGGTATTATTAGGGATTGCCTCTGACCCCAGTGCAATCATTAAGGTACTTTCTCGAGCTGAATAACATCGTCTGGCGGCAGCAGTCAAAAGGACGTCAGTATCAAGGTTGAAACATAAATTATATGAAATCGTCATCACCATACGTGATAAACGTTCTCTTCAGTGGCTATATACTTATTTACTGATCCTTGATTTAGCTGGCTTCCAGAACAGTCGGCAAGTGAAATGGGGAGTATGAAAATCTTACAGCGAAAATAATTCAGAAACGAACGTGCCGATGCTTCCCCCAACTTCACCTGATGTGACTGTGGAATTCATTAGTTGAACAATTCTTCACTAAGAATGACTCATAAAAAAGGTGTTCCCATCAGACATGCAGTGAGAACAGTAACGAATGTATGACGTAATGAAGTGATTAACGTGTTGCAACACTAATAACTGCTAATATGGCTTATTGTGATACCATTATTATTTTTTTTAACCCACGTACTGAATAATAACAACATACAGTGTAGGTACAGGTATATTCAATATGGAAGTCTACCCACGTACTGAATATTAAATGTATGCAGACCAGGTACAGGTATATTAAGTACGGACGCCCATTACATTTCTGTCCATGATTTGGACAGATATAGTAGACGATACTTATTAACAAGAATTAAAAGCAATCAAATTCGCATGAAACGGCATGACGAAAACAAAGAAACATTCTTTTCTATTCACAAGTTAGCCTTGCCCCCTTCGCAACACAATCATCCATCCACATTCAAGCAATACTAAACACTTCTTGATCCCACTTTCACTCTACCAAGATATACGCCTTAATTTTATGCCTTCCTTAGTCCCTTTACCTACTTCTCACTCTCCTCTCGGCAGCCAGTACAACATCTTACAGCAGTCAATAAAACCAAGAATCCCATATCACTACTTTCTCCTCAGTGATTAACTCTTTATCAATCTCAGGCATCTGTGACTCACCCTTAGCCGAATAAAAAGTCGTCTGCGTTAGATCGAGTCGAATACTGAAGTTGTCCCAACGGCGAGCGGGTTAATGGTATCAGTATTAAGACTAATGGCCCTGTGACTCACTCAACTATATATGATCATCTGGCGTTAGCATGAATAATATACTCGTACTTGAGGCGCGACCATGAAAGAGTTGATATAGCTTATGTTACTGTATGAATATACCTACTTCTTATCTCCAGTAACCAACAATACACCTCACAGCAAATCAATACAGTCACGAGTTGCGAATCAAAACTTTCTCCTGAGCGTTGTACTCTGCCTGCACCCTCCCAGCGTCCTTGGCCCGCGTCCTAGCATCCCAGAGGAGAGGCTGCGACAGGTGCGTTTAGACCCGGGTAAGTTAACATGCTGGAGCAGTCTCCCAGCTCCAGCTGCTGGCCATAGAGCCTGAGGGGCTGTTCTCACTGAGGTAAGAATCGGTCATAGGGTTGCTTCTGTGTGGCTTTGGTAATTCAGTAACTTCTATTAATTCGCGACTTACTCTGGATGTTACTTCTCAGTATCATCTAGCACATTACTCATGCAAACTACGTTGATTCTAAATAGCTTTGGAGATTTCTTTGCACCCACTTCCTTAGCGATTTACTCTACATATTACACCTCAGTACTACATTGTAAAGAACTATGGGAACTATATCGACTTTCAAGCGAGGGAAAAAACAAAATGCTAAGGTGTAATGTGTTATATCAATCGCTTAGAAAGAGGTGTTACAGGGCCCTTTATGCCGCTTAGAAAGCGGGCCTTATTCTGTCGTAAACTGTACGACTGTGTTCTTCGGGATAAAGACCGGAAGAAGACCCCCCCCCTCTCTTTTCCTGGGCTACATTATGGGCTGTTTTTCACCGTCAAGCATAATGCACTTGACTGTCAGAAATGGAATGCCTGGAGAGTGGATCAGTAAAACGGACTTTCTTTCGCCAAATTTAAAACAAACTTTTCCTCGCCAACTTTGCATTATGAATTACACAAATGAACAATCTGCGTCAGGATATATCCATTACAGGTTCATTGTAAACAAGCCCAAAGTCCTCTCCCGACCCTCTGTAATATAAATTACTATACCTATGTTCGCTGAGCGACAGCGGGTGTAATAATCTGATCGGCCTCTCTCTCTCTCTCTCTCTCTCTCTCTCTCC
>JAGKTI010004341.1:0-19526 GCA_018397915.1 Birgus latro
TAACCCAGTCTAAGACCCACCCGAGTGACCTAATCCAGCAACCATTAAACCGTTCTGAACAAAGAAAAAAAAAACTTGCCCAACCAACTAACCCAGCCCAATAAACGAGCATAATCTAACTCAGTTACACCACCTAACCTAAGAAGACTTATCAAACCATCTAACGTAACCAACTAGCAAACTTAGCCACACAAACTACCCTAACCTAATTTAACCAGTCACCTAACCTACCTAACAACTTTATTCTAGCCACTTGAATGAGCCACCAAAAATTGGTATAACACCAGACCTAAACTTCTCTGAGAACCTAAACACACAATCTAACTACCAAATCGCATTTTAAAAACAGCTTACTGTCACTGGCGTAGTTACTACAGTAATGAAAATAGAAATAAAAGAGAGAGATGCTGATGTACAGAGAGAGGTGAGCCGTGAAGAAAACACTTAATCTTTTTTCTTATTAGTTTTGGTGCCTGTCCAGGGTACGCAGCTGTGTTTGCCTAAGCGGTCAGTTGGGCCTCTGGGAATAGATCCAGATAGATAACGACCAGTTGTTTTTCCCAGATTTTACGTGTTAAGAACTCCTCTGTCCTTGAATAAGTGGGTGTGACCTAAGATTGGGTGTAGCGTATTACAGAGTAACTACCAATCGAATTCTGTCAAACGCTTTCTGACTTTCTTGACGGCTTGTAACTGGCTATGTGTGAGTTGAGTAAGGCCCCCTAAGGGTCGCAGGTGCCTCTAGCGTTTATGAGTGGCTGGATATTGTATTCAAGACAGCCTAATGGCTAGATACCCGAAAGAAGTGGAGAAACGTACCTTTAATAAGCTCAGTATTAGCAGCAGCGTTACTTCTTTAAGTCACTTTTAAGAGACACATTCGTACATCTTTTGTCACTGCCATGTACACTTTTGTCACATTTGATTACACTTTCCCTCATATTTTCACATATTTCTCAATAAGTGATTGTGATTACGAAACACCACTTCCCATTTTTAGTTCACTTCTCCATCTACACTTGTGTGAGATTTATTCACTTCTCCACCTACACTAGTGTGTGATTTATATTTGGACTTATCCCAGTCTCCAAGCTACTCGAGTTCTGTAATCTGTGAGTACTGATTGTGTACAAAAGCCTCCACTGATTGTGACCTGGTTAGGTAAGAAATAACTAGTTTATATTTGTATTCTGAGGGCCACGTGCATTCCGCTTTGTACAACGAATTCTGGTTTCTTCTTTGGTGTGTGTGTATATTATAGTGTACTGTAAAGTTAAGTTAGTTTTCTTGTGAACTTTATCTTATCCCTTTTGGTAATTAATTAAGGGTTAAGAGTGTCCCATAATATATACCTCCATAACATTACGTAGATTCAGGAGAGATCGCTACGAATACTACGAAGTTCTACATTTACAGCATATGTTTTTCATGTGAAATGCATTGTAGGTGACCAGTGGTCAAAATAATGTCTGCATTAAAACCTGGCTGCATGGAACGTATTTCCGTTCGGCAGTACGGCCGTTAAAAAATTTCATTCGTTTAAACATTATGTAATCCATCAGCACACAACAAAGACCAACACCATCGATTCACTGCGAGCAACAATCCATAATTATCCACATCACAAAGGTGACAACTATTAATTTTTGTTCTTGCCACTTACAAACGAGTATATTTAATTTAAGAAAACATCTGTTGTATGGAAGGGTTGTTTTATTATGTCAACACAGCACCTTCAGTTTGGACAAAATAATCTCTCCTGAGCTGAATAAAGCAGGATGGTGAAAGGAACAAAAGAGAGAGAGAGAGAGAGAGAGAGAGAGAGAGAGAGAGAGAGAGAGAATGTCTTTTTTTCTTTAAAGCAAAGTAGCAGGAACTAAAGAACAGAAGCCCATAAGACTGCTCCTTCCAAGAAAAAAACAATGTGAGAGAGAGCCAAATTCAAGATCTGTTCATTTTGGGATGCCTAGACACACTGCGTTTAAAAGACTGGAGGTCATAGACAGTAGGAAATACAAAATAAGACAGTTCCAGGCTTGACCTGTTGCATACATGAAGGACTGGGAGTAGCTTAACTGTTAGCTCTTCCACCAGAGAGTTGGACAGAAAAGGAATGAGAGTTTGTTGCTAGTTTGTTGCGCCTGCTGTAATGGTGGAGGGATGCAAGCAGACAGTTTAGTGGAGCCATGACCATACAAGTAATAATAGGAGAGAGAGAAAGATGGAACAGTGTGGTGAAGAGACAGAGGTTGAAGGGAGCCAGTAAGAGAAGGAGAGTTAATGAGAGGAAAAGCCTTTGACTACACCTTGTTAAGAAGAGATGTATGTGGGGAGCCTCCCTACACAGGAAGGTTGCACTTTACTAAGGGTCGAAGAAAACTAGTGTATAAAGTTAACAACTGTGCAGGGGCAAAGAAGGCACAGAGTCGGTTTAGCACACCTAATCTCCTGGAAGGAGATAATACAAGAGAGGTAATTATCTTTCCAACATAATTTCCGACAGAATGAAACCCCAAACATGTTTAAAGATAATGTCGGATTGAGCTTGGTATTGTTAAATATTATACGAAACTTATAAGGAAGATTTTCACAGGTTGAATGATTTAAGAACTGAGTTTTTGAAGCATTAAATACAACAAGATTACTTTTACCCTAATCAAAGATATGAACCAAGTTAGAAATTAGGTGGGCCCTAGCTTCATCTCCTGTTTGTTGAAACAACCGCTGAGATGGATGCTGAGGGAAGTGTATGGAAATGTGAAGCGTAGAGTCATTGGCTTATGTTGGGATAGGGTTAGTTGTACAGCCTAGAAGGTCATTTATGAATAGAAGGAAGAGAGTTGGTGATGGGACAGAACTCTGAGGAACAGCACTACTGTTAGCTCTATGAGAAGACCGGTGGCCGTTTACATCATCGGATATAGAATGACCAGAAAGCTGGAGATAAAGGCAGACAGAAGGACTGAAACCGTAGGAGGACAGTTTGGAAATTAAAGATTTATGCCACAATCGATGAAAGCCATAGAAATGTCAAGTGCAATGGCAAAGCTTTCGTCAAAGTCCCGAAAGGACGATGACCAGGAGTCTGAAAGGAAGGTGAGAAGATTGCCAGCGGAGCATCCCTGGCAGAACCCATACTGATGATCGGAATGAAAGTCGTGACAGGAAAGGTACTTTATTTATCTTTTTTTTTTTTTTTGCTAAGAACTGATTGGAAATCTTTTGAAATACAGGATGTTAAGGCAATTAGACGATAGTTAGAGGAAGGGGAATGGTCACCCTTCTTTTGGACAGGCTGAATGAGAGCGATTTTCTAGTAAGCAGGATAGGTACAAGTTCAGACAAAGGCGAATTAGTTTGCCTAGGTAGGGTGTAAGCACAGAAGCTTAGTTCTTGAGGACAACAGAAGGGACCCCATCAGGACCATATGAATTGTTTGTATTGAGGCCAGTGATAGTCAAGAATACATCCACTGAAGACATTTTAATATCGGCCATGAGGAAGTCAGAGGGAGAAGCTATGGAGGAACTGTACCGGAATCGTTTAAAGTGGAACTGAAGGAGAGAGTATGAGCGAAGAGTTCTGCTTCATCAATAGAAGAAACAGCCATAAAACGATCAGAGCGGAAAAGAGGAGGGAAAGTTGATGAGGGAAAGTTGTTAGATTGGTTTTTGGAAGGGTGCTAGGAGTTTGCAGAATGTGACTTGGAGAGTTCAGAGCATTTAGTATGAATGAAATTATTTTTAGCAGAGTAAAGAACAGACTTAGAAGCAGAAACAGAAAAGAGATGTGATTCAGGGGTGGGTCTGGTCCGGTACCTTTTGTTGGCCCTCTCCTTGATATAGAGAGCACTTGAAAAATCATGATTAAACTTTTTTTTTTTTGCATTAGTCACAGGAAAAGAGAAAGGAATGTACGCTGCCATGCCCGAAAGAATAACCTCTGCAATACGCAAGGCACACTCAGATGCCTCTCGGCCATAGAAGAAATAATTACTCCAGGGAAAATCAAAGAAGAACTGCCTGAGAACCTCTCAATTGGCAGCTACAAAGTGCCACAGCTTTGGGAGGGTCCACAGGCCTTACTGGAGTGATAGGACAGGTTAAATTGATAAGGTTGTGATCAGAGGAGCCCAACGAAAAGATTAACAGTGTAAGCAGAAGTATTCTGTAAGGAAGAGGTTAAATATGTTGGAACTCTCTTCAAGCCGGTCAGGGATACGGACAGGATGCTGTACAAGCTGCTCTAGGTCATCAAGGGTAGAAACGAAGCAGGCTTGTTCACCAGGTGGATCAGTGAAAGAAGATGAAAGCCATAGCTTATGATGAACATTGAAATCACCCAGAATGGAGATTTCAGAGAAAGGAGAAATTGACAGAATGTGTTCCACTTTAAAATTTAAGATAGTCGAATAATTTTGCATAGTCAGTAGAATTAGGGGAGAAGTAAACAGCAGAGATATATTTAGTCAGAAAATGACAGGATAGTGTAAGCCGGAGAATAGAGATTTCAGAAGATTCAAGTTCAGGATCACTAGAGCATGACATGGTACTGTATCCATTTACACAACAGCCACTTTTGAATTTGAAATGAGCATAGAGAAAGTAGGAGGATACAGAGAAGGTGTTTGCTGTTAGTCGTTTCAGAGTGCTGAGTCTGTGAGGAAGAGGGGAGGTTTCGAGAAGAGAGGTAGTTTTCAACAGAGAGACAGTTAGAGGAAAGGTCGCGAATGTTACAGAAATGAAGAAGTGAGTCAGTGTTTCCAGGCATCTTCCTTGGTCGTCACAAGGAGAAGGACTTAAGGGATTACGAACGCATATAAGCAGCTGAAACAAAAATTAATAAATGATCGTGAGAAAAGATAATTGCAACCAATCATAACAAAATCTAAAACGAGTCATTTAAGAGTACTTTGCGGTATGAATAAGATAAAAATGTCTTGAGTCATGGAAACCACCGACTGTGACATCGTATCTAGATTCTTTGTGTAACAACAAGTAAAACAGTACCCAAAAGGGGTATCAGGAAAAGATACTATTACTTACTGCATAGCTACTATGATAAGGTGAAAATGTCAGAGATTAAATACTGAAGCATCTCTCACCCGAGTGGGTGATACCTCCTGCACAAGTTATAGAATGGCCTTGCCCTCACAGTCGTATTTGATATTCAGTTTTACGGAGACATCCATATAACTTTATGATCTTGATATTTTTTTTTATTCACTGGTAAGCAGAATTCACTGACCATATCATAGTAAGTCCCACCCATCGCATCATTTAATTCTGCTAGTCTTAAAAAATTACACACAGCAAGTGTGGTTGAGGACGTGATCGGAAGCGTTAGGAGAAACACGTTAAGGTGGTTTGGGCATGTGGAGAGGATGGAGAGTGAAAGACTGACGAAGAGAGTGTATGTGAGTGAGGTGGAGGGGGCGAGAGGGAGGGGGAGGCCGAGGATGAGATGGAGGGATGGAGTGGAGAGGTATATGAGAGAGGGGGGTGTGAGTTGGGAGTGTGGTAGTGAAATGGCAGGGGACAGAGTAACATGGAGGCGATTTGTTTGTGGCCACCCCGTTCGGGATTGAGGCGTCTGGCAATAGATAGATAGAAGTGCAAAAATAAACTTTCTTTTACATCTTTTTTTTTTTTTGAGAGAGAGAAAGAGAGTGTCGCAACTTAACAAGGTTTCTCTTTGCTCGGTGATAAATATAACATAACATCCGCATCATCTTCATTCAACACATGCGCAAGCGGATGCAGATGCGGATAATGGATTTCAGTGAAAATGCGGAGGTAGATGAGGATTTCTGTTTTGATGTGGATGATCAGAAGTTGGGGATGCGGATGGGGTTGTGGATGTCAAATATATCCCTAAAATGTATATTTAACCCAGTAAATGTAGACTTGGTAATAACGAGGCTAATACGTTATTAATTATCACGAGGCCTATTTATTTTTCTAATAATCGTATACTTTCAGTGAATAAAATCTAATAAACAAAATAAATATGTTGTTTGAGTTTCAGTAAATGAGAGCTGTAACCTGGAGTTTGTATGTTCTTTCTGATAAAAGCATCAGGATGAAGTGCCGGTATATAATTACTGTAGAAATACTGTCTAAATCAATATATTTGTATTTAAAGAACCGGTAGTGACTAGAGTAGAGGCAGTGGCTGAAGTCCTGTCAGCAGCAACAATAGTGCTTACACTGAGAATGAAGGGGTGCATGACATATGCGGCAGAACACATTAAGACAGCAATCTTGTGCGTAACTGCAACATGAGCCTTGTTGACGACCCCTCCTTGCCCCAAAAGGGGAGGAGTATAAAGAACGTTTGAACGAAGGACTGGTGGTTAAATGAAACGAGAAAGAGGGAGCCATAGCCATATATTCAATGAACTAACTGATGAACACCATAATGTCATTCAGAATTGTGTGCTACTCTTATCGGATATATTTTCATGTATTCAAAAACGTGAAGCCATATACAGAAAAGGAGTACAAAGAGCTACATGGCAGTAGTAATCCAGCTGGCGTTCGACTAAAAACCCCCTTCCTCTTCTTAACAACACTTCTTTCCAGCATTCGGAGCGCATTTCGAAGCAAAGTCTGTCACGAGTTAGACCAGAAACCAGCCAAACAATCTGCTAGACTCTGGAAATCACGTATTTGAATATACAGCTGATACTTTAATGTGGTTTCTGTTATAACGACATTAATAAGTACACAGAGTATACGAGAATGTAGCAAATTTACCCACAAAATTTTCAGCTGGTTTATAAATCCACCCCCTCCAATAAGAACTTTATGCAGCAATAAAAATATGAATACATAAAAAATCATAATGTCTCAACAATAGTTATAAGAGTAAACTGCGACTGTAAAGAAGTGTTTTAGAAATTTAGTATTGGACATTTATAGGATGAAAATCCTTCATAGAAGTACCTACTTGAATGCATACTTTAACTTGCCCTCCTCTTTGGTAGTGCAGTTTGAGCTTAAGCATTGGTTAGGCTTACACTGTATTACACACACACCACAAAGCCAGCAGAAGACAGGGCGTGTGTGCTGGGCATTCCCCAGGCCCTGTCTTCCCCCTTTCTATAATTTTAATCAGCCAACACCCCACTGACCGGGCTAATGTATGGCCCGGCCTTCACTATAGGTGGAGGAAATCTTTTAACTAACACTGTATTAATATACTGTCCTACATCACTGCTTTGTAGTGTGCATCACTAGATGGAAAAAAACATAAAAAAAAATATATTGAATGGGAATATGATCTAGGTACACACATAGGTACACACACGTATCCACATGCAGTGTGTGTGTGTGTGTGTGTGTGTGTGTGTGTGTGTGTGTGTGTGTGTGTGTGTGTGTGTGGAGTTCGGAGAGTAGTTGAGATAAGGAATGATATTATTCGAAATGGATTCAGAGTAAGAAAGTCTGTAGACACAGGAATCAAAGAGAGTGCTTTGATGGTATGGTCATGTGGAGAGAATGGGTGTGAAGAGGATGATGAAAGGAGTATATGTGGGCGAGTTTGAACGTGGGAGGAGGCGTGGTTGGCGAGAAAGAAGGTGGATGTTAATGAAAAATGAGTATGTGAGAAAGAAAGGTAAGGAAGCTGATGACATTTCATGACTTTTGTGCCAAGGAGTGTATGACATGAGTTTGTCACCCCATATGAAGCTACGAGTGGACAAACCCCTCCTCACAGCTGGAGCAGGGATTCAGGCGGCTTCAGTGGTGATTGGATGCGTGTGTGACCTATTTCAGTGGTTTGTTCTCCCGCTATCGTGTTTTTTTTTCCTTTTTATGGCTTTCTAAACCGTACCTCACAACATCTGCAGATCATAACAAAAAAAAAATCAGGGGATAGATATCATCCTGTGTTTTTATCTGTCTGTGTGTGTGTGTGTGTGTGTGTGTGTGTGTGTGTGTGTGTATTAAAAAGAATAAACTCCTCTTTTACCATGGCACTGCGTTTTGATAAGTTCACTCTCCTTACTGTGTGTGTCTCTGAACTGCATTAATAACAAAATTTACTGAGTAATGTGCTCATATTACACGAACGTATCAGAAAATAATTTTTCTGCTCGCAGTCCTCGTGCAATTAGGAAATATAATTATTTTAGATGCTTTAAACTGCAGCATAAATATTTAGTTAATTCCGTGTATTTTATGAGAACGCGGTAATGAATATTGTAAAATTCTAAAATAAATCTAGTGGGACACTGAAATTAAAATCGAAAGGGAAGGACGGAGTTTCAACAATTCTGGAAAGAGTACGTGTGAAAAGAATGGAAAGGAAGATGTGTGTGTGTGTGTGTGTGTGTGTGTTTTTTTTTTTTTTTTTTTTTTTTTTTTTGAGAGAGAGAGAGAGAGAGAGAGAGAGAGAGAGAGAGAGAAATCGAAACTGAACTATTTTATTTACCCTTAATACCACATTCATAAGTGCATGTTATTACCGGGTGTGCCTTACTGAGAATTACCTCTCTTAAAAGACACCTGATTTTGACATACTTGAATATATTTTATTCATTTGTATAGTGTACTATAACTTCTGGTATTTAAGTCATTACAGGTGTTGTATATAACACTACACAAATACACTGGAACAATAATCTTTGTACAGATACAATATACATGCAACGTGCAGAATATTCCCCTGCCCAGAAAAACTCTTACAATTGCTTATTTTTGCAATAATTTATACTTACAGTTATCCATATACACATACATACACTGGAACATACATGCAAACATACAGTATGTACACATTTTTGGATACATATACTGTACATACCTATATACATCATACATACACATATGCATATGCATACAGACATATAGTACATACATACATACACATACATATACATACGCATTCATACATACTGTATACATATATACAGTTTATTAATACACACACATACATATCCACATACAAATATAATCACGAAACATACAAAAAATGCACATACACATCAATTTATCAGTTCACTGCAGTAGGAGGTATACATATACATGAATATAAACAAAGGTATACATATTCATACGTAGATCAGTTACAAAGAACACATTAGCCTACTCTTTTTGCCTACTCATTTCTATTAATACACTGACATACATCAGCACACAATAAATAGCTGCTTTCATGTGCAGAAAACACTGCCAGTCAAAAAACACATTCACATACTTTTTCAGTTTTGTCTTTCGTCGTATTTACTTAGTAATTGTTATGTTAGTTTTTTTTTTTTTAATAAACCAAGGATTGCTAACTTCTCTATTATTACGAGCGAGTGAGCGAAACGAGCAAGCGATGTTTAATTTTAGTTAAGTTTTGAAATCAGTGGTCCGGCCTGATCCGACCGTCATACTAAGCTAGAGGTAATAACTTCAATATGTGAAGTTGAGTTGAAATTCGTTTTTGTGTGTGATACATTCATTGGCCAGGACCAGGCTGCCGTTATTGTTGGTCGCGTTTTCTTGTATTCTTTCTTGTTTACTTGTGGAAGGCTTTTCTACGTTTGAGAATTAACCAATTCATATCAAACTTACATGCAATGACTAGCCTATGACAAAGCTTTTTCCGCTTAGAGTTGGCCATCGTCACCTACTTGCATGTTCAACAGATTTTATTTTCAACTAAGAACTCACCCATAAATGCGTAGAAACCCCTTGAAATCTCGAATTTTCCAAGGGAATGTTTGGCTGTAATCTGTGAACGATTTTTTTTTTAATAACAGAACAGAGAAAGGAAAACCAAATGAATAAAAAAAAAATCCATACACTAGATTACTGGTGTCCTCCATTCATGAAACATCTGTAACAGTTGGACTTGAACAGCTGTAGGTTGAAGTTTGGAGGGAAACAACTCTGAGGAAGTGAGTTCCAGGGAGATGTAGTTAGGGGAAAAATAAAAAAATCTGATAGGTGGAAGGTCTGCATTATGGGTGTGTGACATTCCAGTCATTTTTTTTTTATGCAAGGAAGAAGGAACCAAAGGCCATGGGCCCGGAAACCGTTCCTTCCAAGAATAAACAAAAACAACACAAAAGAGAGCCAAATTCAAGATCCGTTCATTTCGAGATGCCTGGACACACTGCGTTTGAAAGACTGGAGATCATAGGAAGTAGGAAATACAGACAGAGGGAGACAGTTCCAGAGTTGACCAGTTGCATAAATGAAGGACTGGGAGTAACGGTTAACTCTTGCATTAGAGAGTTGGACAGAAAATGGATGAGATGTTGTTGCTAGACGGGTACTACGTGCCCGTCGTAGAGGTGGAGGGATGCAAGCAGACAGTAGAGGAACAGTGGCCATTGAAGTAGCGATAGAAAAGAGATTAAGATGCAACAGTGTGGCGAAGAGACAAAGGTTGAAGGGAGCTAGTAAGAAGAGAAGAGTTAATGAGACGAAAAGCCTTTGACTCCACCATATTGAGAAGGGCTATATGTGGGGAGCCTCCCCACACGTGAGAGTTGTACTCCAAACAGGGGCGAATAAAACCCGTGTATAAAGTCAACATCTGTGTAGGGGTAAAGAAGGTTCAGAGTCGGCTTAGCACAAACTAATCTCTTGGAAGCAGATTTCACAAGAGATGTAATATGTTCTTTCCAAGATAAATCCCAAGTGAATGAAACTCCAAGCATATTCAAGGATGATGTAGGAACGAGCTGGACATTATTAAACATCAACGGGCACTCCTGTGGAAGGTTTTGTCTGGTTGATAGCTGCAAGAACTGAGTCTTTGATGCATTAAAAACAAGATTATTTTCAACCCAGTCAGAGATACGAGCTAAGTCAGACATTAGGTGTGCCATAGCCTCATCCCTTGTTTGTTGAAGTATCTATTGAGATGGACGTTGCGGGAACCGAAAGGAAAGGTGAAGGGTGGAATCATCAGCATATGAGTGGATAGGGTTAGATGTACAGCTTGGAAGGTCAATGATGAATAAAAGGAAGAGAGTTGGTGAATGGACAGAGCCCTGAGGAACACCACTGATGATAGCTCTAGGAGAAGAACGGTGGCCATCTACAACAGCGGCTATAGAACGACCAGAAAGGAAGCTAGAGATGAAGGTACAGATAGAGGGATAGAAACCGTAAGAGGGCAGTTTAGAAATTAAAAATTTATGCCAGACTCGATCGAAAGTCTTTGAGATGTCAAGCGCAATGGCAAAGCTTTCACCAAAGTCCCGAAAGGTGGATGACCAGGAGTCTGAAAGGTAGGTGAGAAGATCGCCAGTGGAGCGTCCCTGACGGAACCCATACTGACGATCAGAAAGAAGGTTGTGACAGGAAAGATGCTTTAAAATTTTTCTGTTAAGAATAGATTCAAACACTTTCGAGACACAGGATGTTAAAGCAATTGGACGATAGTTAAAGGGCTGGGATGGTCACCCTTCTTTGGGACTGGCTGAATGAGAGCAAACTTCCAGCAAGAAGGAAAGGTACAAGTTGATAGACAAAGGCGAAAGAGTTTACCTAGGCAGGGTGTAAGCACAGAAGCACAGTTCTTGAGAACAACAGGAGGAACCCCATCAAGACCAAATGCCTTGTTAGTATTGAGGTCAGTGATGGCTGAAAATACATCAGCTGAAGAAATTTTAATGTCAGCCTTGAGGAAGTCAGAGGGGGGAGGTGATGGAGGAACAGCACCGGAATCATCTATGGTGGAATTGGAGGAGAAAGTCTGAGCAAAGAGATCGGCTTTATCAGTAGAAGAAATAGCTACAGAGCAATCAGAGTAGAAAAGAGGAGGGAAGGATGATAAGGTAAAGTTGTTAGAAAGGTTTTTGGCAAGGTGCCAGAAGAAGCGTGAAGAATTTGAGTTGGAGAGGTGGGATCATTTAGTGAGGATGAAATTTCCTTTAGCAGAACGAAGAACAGACTTAGCACAATTCCGGGCAGAAACATAAGAAAGATGTGATTCAGGGGTGGGTTGACTCCGGTACGTTTTGTCATGAGCGCTGCCAGATGACCGTGTAGCACGAGGGAAGGCATGGAGAGGTGGCACAATGGACGCAACTTCGTCTGAGCATTTGCCATAAATATATCTGTAAAATAGTGCAAGGGAGGCAACATTCCTCCTTACTTGTAGGGGAGGTAATTTATTTGTAATAGCAGGGTTATTAAAAATTCCAACATCTTTGTTCTAAATTTTGTCTAGTTGTTTTAATGCAAGCTCTCCACATCCATTCCACAAGGGTGAGCATTATTCAAGCTGAGAACACACATGACATATAAATTATAGCTAACTGCTCGTCAGTGAAGAAGTTACGGACTGTACAATAATCCAGGTTTCTTTGAGGCGGTTTTAGCAAGTGATCTGATGTGAAAGGTCCAGCTGAGGACATTGTTAAGTGAGACGCCGAGAATTTCAATAAGTTTGGAGATTGGAATATTAGTAGCACTGAAGGTAATATACGAATCTGGCAATATCTATCTATTAGTAAACTGTATATATATTTAGTTTTACTAGCATTAAATGAGACAATGTTGTTTTGTCCCCATTCACTGATTGTAGATAAGTCTTGATTTATGGAGATGGTTGTGCTGAGTTGAGAATTAGAGATATCAGATTTTGGAAACGTGTGTCTGAGTGTGAATGAACTATGAAGTGTTGAGTCATCTACATATGAATGGATGGGATTGTAGGTGACAGATCATTAATATGAACCAAGAACAGGGTTGGTGCCAGAACTGATCCCTGTGGCACGCTGGCGTTAACTGAGTGTTGAGTGGAAATTGGAATATACATCATCTACTTTTACTCTTATTTTTCTGTCGCTGAGATATGAGGCAAGCAGTGGTACAAAAGACATCAGTCCATAGCAAGGGAGTTTGGACAGCAGGGAACGGTGCCATACTCTGTCAAAAGCCTTAGAAATATCAAGGGCTACTGCATGAGTTTCTCCATATAGGTCGATTGATTGATGGTTGGTATGAGTCAGGAGATTGAGTATGTCAATGGTGGATCTTTCTTGGCAAAAACCATATTGTCTGTCACTAATGAAGTTGTTGGATTCAAGGTGTTTAAGTAAGTGCTTATTGAATAAAATTTCAAATACTTTACCAAGAGATGTGACAGCTATTGGTCTGTAATCGGAGGAGTCAGAGGAACTTCCTTTCTTTGGAGTTAGGTGGATATTGACTTCTTTCCATGAATTAGGGAATGAAGAAGTATGTACGCATATTCTGAACAATTTAGCAAGAACAGGGGCAACTTCTGGGGAACACTTTTTCAAAACAATTGGAGGAATTCCATCTGGCCCTGGAGCATTGTTGGTAGGTAAATTGTCCAGGATGGATTTTATGTATCTTGTCTGTATTTTAAGTGGAACAATTTCGGGAGAGTCAAGTTCTAGTACAGGGACGTTCTGACTGATTTCCTCTATGGTAGAATTTCTGGCAAATGTTCTGGCAAAGATATTTGCTGTCCTATGTGGGTCATTTGTAATGTTGCTATCTAAAGATTTTAGTGGGGAATGGATGATGACTTGTTAAAGTTATTATTGAAAGAATTAATAGTTGATCAGAATATTCCATTGTCATTAGGGTTGTTAAGCAGTTTTGATGCTTGATTATGAAGAAAGTTGATTTAGCGAGATTTATTATAGCTTTTGCTTGGTTTCTAGCAATTTTAAATTGACGGAGTGATTCAGATGTTTTTGATTTTAAGTAAGTGTTGTATGCTAATGAATTTTGGGCCGTTGCTCTGGCATAGTTGTTATCAAACCATTTTGGAGAGTTCAGTCTTTTAGTGAACTGTTGATTTGGTATGAATAAATCCATACCAGCTAGAATTAAATCACTAATGTGGGACTGGGTAGAACTGGCATCACAAGAGAAGAAAGACTGCCATGGAATGTCAGCAAGGTAATTTCTAAATCCATCCCAGTCTGCCCATCAAAGTGTCATCGGGTCACCCTGAAAATTTCAGAACGGGGAGGTTTAGGGGGGCTAACTAATGAGGCTTTGATGAAATTGTGGTCAGAGGATCTAAGTGGTGACAGTACCTCTATCCTGTATTGATCTGGATTATTTATCAGGAATAGACCAAAGAAATGGACAGTATGGTCAGGATTATCTGGTATTCTGGTTGCTTTACCAGCTGCATAAACACTATTTTTGGCATCAGCTCTAGCGGAGATTCTGCCGTCAATTTTATGTCAGAGGAAAATTGTTACAATATGGCGCTCACTTACTAGTTCCGTGCTTATACAGCGCACTTTACTGCTGTACTAAGGAAGTTCGTTCTAGACTTTCACACAAAGTTAGGTAAGTGAGACTGTGACTGCCTTGATGTCATTAAAGTTGTTTTAAGAAGAATATTATTTCTAAAGGTGTACCTATTATTTACCTGAGTTTGAAACATGTTGGTGTGTATGTAATTATTTTCAGATTTAGAGACATAACGAGCACCTTTTTATTTTTTTAATAACCCACCAAGTCCCATCGACGTACGGTGCACGTCACTACTTTTTTCTGCAGGCAGACCCAATGACGTGCATCAAATATCACGCAATTGCAAGGCCCATTGTCTGCACATTTTTCAACATTCCTGGGTGATTTTTGGTAGGCATATGTGGGAGACCTTCCTTTACCTGCTGTCAAGCAGGAATACTGCCTGTCCCCACCAACCCCCCATTCCCTCCCCTCCCCCCAACACTGGGCAATTCACCTGGTAGCAGTAACCTATCCAGTAAAGGTATGTTGCCCCATGGTCCCTCCAATGATGAAATTCATGGTGAAAGTGATTCTTAAGGTGGAGGACAAAGAAACAAAGAAGCTAGAGGTAGAAACAAACAGAAGTGATGAGGTGGTAATGTCGTAAAGGAAGGTGCCAAATACTGGGGTTTTGGGTGAGTGAACAATGCTTATAAACGCCATAGACTTGTACTACACATAAATTCTTAACAAATAAATGAAATAAAAACGTAATTTAAAGTGGCTTGAATTATTTAACCCTTCCATAGTTCGTTTTCTTTAGCCAGGTACCCTGAAAAAGAAGGAAAATGTAAGGTTGAGTAACACCTGTATCAACATTTTTTACCTCAGGAACGCGATTTGTCTATGAATTTTCGATGTTTCTCACCAAAAGCGAAGGTTTCAGCCAAAAAACAAAAAGTCTAAAATCGGTCGGGACCTGGGGGTAGGCTGTGTAAAAAACCGGTCAGGACTGGACGGGTTGTGTCCGTCTTCGAGCACAGGCTTCACAGCCTGCTATCAAGGCCCAGCAGTCCTCCTACATACCATACACCTCTCTACATGTCACCACTTCGGCGCTAACACTCACCGTCCATATTGAATACGTGCGAGGGCTGTCTCATACAGGACTGGTGTACTGGTATTAGCGAGAGTATTTTTACGACATTCAGAGGGTCTTCTGGTAGATCAGTAAAGTCTGATTTCATGAAATTCAAATCCTTAAACTGTTCCCTGTCCCAGCGGGGATTTCGACCTGGGTCCGGTAGGATTGCAAGCCACCACTCTACCGATTGATGCTTTTGTTTCCACAGTTTTAGAACATGAAATAAATTGTTAGTGTGGCGATATATCGATTTAAATGTCATAGTTCACACGGTGTGTCAGAAGAAGATGTATGTGGGTTTATCAGGGTGCAGTTCATGTTCAGTAAGGCTTTATTTAGTACTGTATAAGTTTCGTGTAAGGTAAAGTATAGCACACTGCTTACATACTCATTTTCATATTTTGAACATAATGGCTCCAGGTTAATTGTTTGTCTGTTATAGTTCCAAGAAATTTGATGCCTTCAACTATTTCAAAAACTTATCTTCTGTTTCTATTTGTTCTAAATTTCCAGTAATTTCCTTGTTCCTGTTTAAAATCATGTACTTCCTTTGTTCTGGTAAGATTCTGTGACATTATTGCTAGAGATCCAATTCTGAACATTAATTAGTTCATTCTTTACAGTATGAATCAGGGAGTGAAGGTCATGGTGATCAGCAGAGTGTGTACTGTCGTCTGCATATAAGAAAGTTCAGTTGTTACTACAATTTACTACTCGTATGTCATTGATTTAAAGAAGAAGGAGCAAAAGTCCCAGTATGGATCCTTGAGATACTCTTTACATCATACTTTGGGTCTCCAATGAATGATCCTTAACTTGAACAAACTGTTTACGATTAATAAGCTATGGTTAAAGCAAGTATTTGTTATACCTGTGATGCCATAATATTCTAATTTGACCAATAAAATGCCGTGATCAGCGGTGTTAAGTACCTTTGATTGGTCAAGGAATGCAATTATTGTAAGTTCCGTTAATCAAAGCATTTCAGCTCATCCTTGGTGAGAGAGAGAGAGAGAGAGAGAGAGAGAGAGAGAGAGAGAGAGAGAGAGAGAGAGAGAGAGAGAGAGAGAGTGAGTTTGTCAAATAAGTAGAGAACGAAAGAGATATTGAATGAATAGGGGGAAAATAATGGATGCGTAAGGGAAGCACTGATGGAAATTTGAATGAAAGAAGTAGGGAAGGATGGAAAGAAAGATGTAGGAAGTAGTAGGGAATGAGAGAATGTGGATGGTAAAAGAACAAATCAAGAAAGGGGAGGGGAGAACAAAACAAACAGCATAAAACAAAGAAAGAAAGAATGACTGAATATTTAGCTGAAAACTAAAGATAATGCTGATGTTCTGGGAAAAAATCATGAAGGAGGGAGGGAAGATTCTAAAATTACTGGGACAAGCAATGAATAACTTAAAGAAGAATTAGCAAGGAAAGGGAGATTGCTGATTGACTACTGAGAGAGACATAGAAAAAAAAAAATCCTAGCTTCACATTATATTTTTTCTTTTTAACTATGGTGACGACCATTATATAATTTCTGTCTGCAACCAGGTGATTTTTATTCATCCTGGGCATTACCTAACCAAGTGAGAGGGTTAGAGACAGCCATTCGCATCTGTACAAGTGAGGAGTTGTATAATTATTCTTGCTTCCACCTCAGCCTAATCAAGCTTCTGCATTTATATGTGTAATACATCACTCTGTATGTCCGCTAAGCAAAGCCACAGTTTTCAAGCTTCTTTGTTAAATAGTTGTTTGGGTACAGCTTTTGCACAAAGAAAGGTAACATGCAATGCATGAATTGCACGCGGTGTGCTCCCCTTACCCCGTTTTAGGATAAAAGAATGAAATTTCTTATGGTCATAAACAAATTGAGTGTAATTAACTAGTACCATGGAGACAATGCTTGTCGGTATAGGAGAGGAAGCACAACCCTGACCCGAAACATCGACCCAGCAAGAAGATATCCATAGGTTTCAAGACAATGGAATGTCATCAGTTATGTATGGATGTACTTACCAGAAGAATGAGCTTGTTCACACAACAAAAACTACAATCTGGGTTTCCGGAAAAGGAACAGTCTACCGTCTTCAGTCCCCTAAGATGATATCCACGTTCTTCAAAATTAAGAGAATGAATTTCATGTGTGTATAGAAGCGAACCTTCGTAGGTCACGAATACAACAGGAACTAAGTTTGTACCGTATGTTGGGGCCGGGCCACAGCCCACACACCTCCCTCCCCTCCCTCCAACAAAAGAGAAGAGAGATTGTCTATCGCTTGACGTACGTTGCATCATGAACTCGTCAAAATGGGATAACGAAACATAAAGTGGTGAGTAAAAGAATGATGAGGCAGGATGGAAGTTCGGTGGGAGATAGATCTCAAGCAGTGAAATATCCACTGTGGAAGCAGGTGTTTCCTAGCGTTCTGAGTGCAGTAAAGGATTATTTCAAAATATTTTCAAAAGATGAAAGTGTTCAGGGAGGATGAAAGAAGTGGTTTTGATGAACAAAGGAATAGGTGGGATGAGCTAGTAATTTAGGTATGCGGTTGAAGCTGCAGCAGGAAATATTACAGTGAGGAAATTGAGGCAAGATGATCAGGGATTCGTGTGTAGTGAAGACTGATGTAAATTATCTTCGAAGAATGAAACCATAGGAGACGGAGGGGACGGAAATGGGAGTGGATATTGCGTAATTGATGAAATGGGCTGGAACTTTAGCGTGGGATGGGGAAGAGCCATGAAAATATGCCCTGTGAAAATGGATGCTGCTGGAATTATGGTCTGAGTGGAGTAAATATGACTTTGAAATTTTTTTGTCAGCAAAAATTAAGACAAGCTCGCATAGCCCTCCATCCCTGCATCTTGCATCGCAGGACAATACCCCGTTATTTCAAGACAAATCAATGTAGCAGAGGGTGAATACACTAGGTGTTGACATGTGAGCTGAATTAACATGGACAGATCATAGTTGGTGAATCGTCCAGTGCATGACCCTGAGCCACTTCCTTACTCACTTATTTATTGGCTGAGTTACTATACCTTTTTGAAGGATGGGGTCAGGATCTTACTGGAAATGTGTCACAAAAATAAAATTTGCACAGTTAGACGTCCACCTTGTCCAGGTTTTTAACAAAGTAAAACCTCCGAGGGCCACCCCTACGAGGGGTAGTAGGGCATAATTTCAGCAAAGGTGTTTTCCATGTGCATATATATTATTATTAACTCAGATATAGCAATGAATAACTTGAAAGCCAGTAGACCTCCACCCAGACGAGGTGTTAGGCAATGTGAGACCTCCTAAGGCCACCCCTTACGGAGTGGGGATGAGTGTGGGGAAGAGTCAAGAATCCCAGCCAAAACTGTTTTATATGTTCATATATATTATGTTTAACCCAGAAAAAAAGAACAGCAACAGACCATTACCCAGACTAGGCAGGATTGGTCTCTCCCATCCCACATGGGGTAGGGTGGCGCCCAGGGATTCCTGCCAAAACTGTTAGGCATAGCCACTGGTTTTTACCGAGGAACGTGATATTATGCACACAGTAGACATTTACTTATGCCACTTTAAAGGTGGGTGCGATGGATGAGGTCTGCCTCCAATGGTGGATAATCCTCAAGGGTGGCCATTAACGTTATTATTCACTGCCTCAGTTTTCCACGTAGGAACAGGAAATTTTGTACATTAGCAGACCATTATTCAGACCACATTCTAGCCTAGATGGAACACTGAGAGCTGACCCCATGGGGTGGTGGGAAGGGGGCTTCTGGAGGTCCCTGCCTTTCCCCAGGCAAGGGTTTTAGCAGGGTGGTACCCCTGAGGTAATGTCCACCACGGGAGATGGAGTGCCAAGGGACCCGGGCAAAACCATTTTTGTGGCCCTATTTTTTTTTTATTCAGGATCAAATAAATATGCCGTAGTGGACCTCTACATGGACCAGATTTTGCCTAAGATGGGGCTCCCAAGGGTCGTCTCATACGTGGGGGAACATCCTGTGGTTGCTGGCCGACATCGGCATGAACAACCATGTATTTTTTCTTCATTCATCATAATCTGGACCTCCTTTCCACCCTAGGGAAGGATGAGCAATAGCAACGTCCAAACAGCCCAAGATTGTCCAATCCAATGGATCATTCTTCCATTCACTTCTCGATAGCGTGGTCGTATGTACTTGTAGGGAGATAGGGAGTCGATTATGGA
>JAGKTI010004341.1:35172-51237 GCA_018397915.1 Birgus latro
ATATATATACTGTATATATAGTGTCAAATTTTACTCGAGTAAAATTTGAAATTTTTAAGGGGCGTAATGTCACGAATTTTCTACATTGTAACGTTGTGTTGAGTGAGTCGTGACATCGTCCCGTAAATTTCAATTGTCTGTTGGCGCGTTAGCCGTTACACGCCGGCGCGCGCATCTCCCACGCTCGTCGCGCCGCCGATTTGAATGGGAGCTCAGTTTGCTTGTAGACACGGCGTGACGCGGGACGCCTCTCAAAGGCTCTGTGCTTTTCTAGCGTTTTTCAGATTTCAGCTTGTATTGGCGTGTCTCCTGCAGCCCCACCCACTTTGGTGATCGTCACAGCAGCTCTGTTTCATCCATACCGATCAGTATTTTCTGGTTTTTTCCTAGGCTAAGCTTTTTGAAATATTTAGCCGTTATCTGAGTGTTTGAGCGAGTGAGTGCATTCCTTTATTTGATTTGAATTTCATGTAACGTAAATTCATTTCTTTGTAATTAATAAATTCACAGTTCTTTTCTTGAGCTTTGTTAAAGTTGTTAACTGTGTTTAATTAGTCCACTCTGTTATTTAATACAGTTTGCTACTCTGCGTTAGCACAACTTTTGAATTAAATCACGGCCGGTACTTAGGCCAGTTTTGACATCACTTTTTAAATCCGTTGTGCTAGCTGGGAGTTGGCTCAGCCAAGAGCCTGTTGTTATTATTATTATAATTTTTTTTTTATTGTTGGGGGGGGGAGAAGAAACTTTCTCGTAGGCCAACGGTACAATATTGCAGCTCAATGGAGTACTCTGTCTAGTTCTCTCCTGCGTGCCGTTGAGGAAGTTTGTAATTCTCGACCCTAGAGAATTGACATAGCACACTTAGCTATACATTGTATACCAGTTATACAATAATTCATTATTTCTTGGGAATACTTAAATTTCCCCTGACATCTGGCGACACGCCAGAGTAAAAATCTCATTTTCCCCTGACATCTGGCGACCTCGCCAGAGCAAACACTCATTTCCCCCTGACAGAGAGTTAGACAGGATGATAGTGGAGAAGTGAGAAAAAGTGAGCAGATGGAAAGAACACTTTAAGGAACTGCTCAACATAGAGAATGAAAGTAATGCGAGTATAAGTGGCAGGGGAATGGCCGGGAGAAGGTGGTGGTGAGAAAGGAGGAAGGGATCAGTAGGATGGAAGTAGTGGAAGCAATGAAGGAAGTCAAAATGGGGAAAGCCCAAAGCTTTGATGAAGTGTGTGGTAAAATGATAAAGCAGGGGTGAAAGATAACAGTAGAATGGATATGGAAGATGTACAGATTGGCCTGGGAGGAAGGCTGAGTCCCGGAAGATTGGAAGTCAGGTATAATATTTCCTTGTACAAAGGCAAAGGGGAAAAAAAGTGTGTGGTAATAATACTGACTTACCTGTACAAAGGAAAAGGGGAAAAAAGAAGTATGTGGTAATTATACTGACTTTTGTCATCTTAGTGTAATAGGAAAAGTATATAATGGGATACTTAATGACACAGTTAGGAAAATAGTTGGAGAAAAACAGGAAGGCTTTAGGGAGGGAAGAGGTTGTGTAGATCAGATATTCATCCGTACGTCTTCGGTGGAAAAGTTTGTAGAGGAGCGAAAGAAGTTGTAGGCGGATATGACAGAGTGCATAGACAAGGAATGCGGTGAAGAATATGTATGGTGGTGTTAAGGCTGCATTGCGTGTGGATGTGGAACTGAGTGAATTTTTCTGCCTGATTGAAACATGGATGTGTCATGTCTCCATGGTTGTTGACTCTGTGTATGGATGGGGTAGGGCAGTGGACGTTCATGCGGCCCTAATGAAAGAGGGCAGCGTTTCGAAACTTCCTGTACTGTTGTTTGCGGACGATAGGTATTATTAAGTGAAGACGAAAGGGAACTGCAAGGTTTGGTGAATGAGTTTGAGAGAGTGTGTATGAAAAGGAATCTAAAGGTGAATGTAGAGAAGCATAAAGTTATGGTCTTCGAGAGAAATGAATGTACAGTGAAGTTGGCTGATGAGGAAATGGAAAATATGATTGCATTTAAGTACTTGGGTAGTGTGTTGAGTAAGGATGGAGGTTTGGAGGTCGAAGTGCTTGAAAGGGTACAGTAAGGAAGAAAGGCTGCTGGATCTTTCAAAGCAGTGATATGCAATAGGGAAGTAAGCATGGAAGTAAAAATAGTCGCTGCTTGATGGTATTGTGATACCAATGCTAATGTATGGAAGTGAAGCTTGGGCCTTGTTGGAAGGTCACAAGTCAAGAGGAAGAGCAGTGGAAATGAATTATTTGAGAGGAGCATGTGGAGTTACATGAAGAGACAGACTTACAAATGAAGAAGTGAAGGAGCAGTGTGGTGTGGATGCGGATGTGAAAGAAAGCGTCAGGAGAAATACATTGAGGTGGTTTGGCCATGTGGAGAGGATAGTGAGAGACTAACGAGGAGAGTGTATGTGAGTGAAGTGGAGGAGGGAGAGGGATGGGAAGGCCGGGGATGAGATGGAGGAATGGAGTGGAGAGGTATATGAGAGAGGGGTGTGCGAGCTGCGGGGAGGGCAGTGAAATGACGGGGGACAGGGCGACATGAAGGCGATCTTCTTGTGGCCACCCATTAAGGGACCGAGGCGTCTGCCAGTAGATCGATAGAATTTTGTAATTCTCTATCTGTTCATCTGTCTGTCAGACAGTCCAGTTTTCCACTACTTGGATTGTATGGGCTAAGGGATAGACTACTCTGTCTGAACAGTTAAGTTGAATGTGATGAGCCTTGCTTGTCCCTGACTGCCATTATGTGAGCAAGAAGTCCAAAACTACCCTTAGATTAAAAATCTATTGAGTTCCATCTGATTGGAAAGCCGTAACCCCCAAGACCACCAGGTGTTCCTTGGGTTATATGGTTACCACCTGTAGTAGTCAATAGTGTACTGGTTTACAGAAATTAAGTTTGTCACTGAGTGTAGAATCACCTGAAGAAAACAGTGCTTTATACTAGGTGAATGGTGGGTTCCTTCACCTATTTCCAAACGATATTAAACAAGTTTGCTCTGTTTAAGAGGGACTCCCCTGGCTGAACTGGTTTAATGGAGCTTATAATTATCTCCTCGCTACCAGGAGGCTATCCCGTGTTCTTAAAATCATCAGGAAGTATCAGAATAAGGTAGAAACTACGTCATCAGACTGAAGGGGTATCAGAAAGTATCAGAATAAGGTAGAAACAACTCACCAGACTGAAGGGGTTACCCTTTCTACTATGAGGAACCTTTTCATCTCGAACGGTCTCCCCAAAAATAATGGAAAAAAAAAATCTGATGAAAGCAGCAATGGCTAAGCGGGAGAAAATGTCAGGTGAGAGCAGAAATAACTGAGTGACTTAATCTTATCGAATCGGTTACTTGTGTTACCTTTAACTCCTTCACTGCTATATGTTACTGAATATAGTCTTCATTAACATCTTACATACCGCCCTGAGCCTATTAGCACATAATAGCCAAGCTCATTGGTCGAAACCTTGGGGTTCTCCTGTTAATTAACTTTTGAATATGTCCCGTGCCCTTTTGAACGAACACTACTGTACTCACAAATGGGTTGAAGTGGATTAACTATAACAATTATAAACCACGAAGTTAACCTTGACCATACTTGTACGTCATTGTAATGAGAGATTAATGGACGTCTTGCGCGGGGTGAACGGATTTGGCTGGCAGTAGCTAGAGTAATATTTGAAAATGATGTCAGCGTAGTGCAGGTGCTGATCCTCCTCGCCAGCTAAGTTATAATCCCAGCAGGTCTACGGCCTACAAAATCTTCGTCCGTTATTACTTTCTTCAAAACCCATCCTGCCTTCTAGAAATTCCTTGTCTTTCTTTTTTTACACTTTTCTCCTTTTTTTTCTACAAATATACCCTCTATCTTCTCCATGGCCATCGCTTTCTCTTCCAAATCCTCCTTCCCTTCTCCCAATCCTCCTCCCTCCTCCAAATCTCCCTTCCCTCCCAGTCTCCCAGGAACCTCCTCCAATTCTCCCTCATTCTCTAAATCCTCTTTCCCCATTCCCAATCCTCCTCTCATCTTCTCCAAATCGTCTTTCCCTCCTTCTCCACATCCCCCTTCTGCCTTCTCCAAACTCCCCCTCTCCCCTTCCACTGCCATCACCAGTTTTTCCCTACTTAGCAAATTCCTTGACCGTTTTGCCTTTATTTCTCATTCACCTTATTATTCTCCCCCGTTCCGGCTCACCTTTTTTCCACTTCGATTTTCGCATTTATGTTTTTCTGTTTCAAGACGTTTATCTACCAGTATCCCATTATTATGACTCTCTCTCTCTCTCTCTCTCTCTCTCTCTCTCTCTCTCTCTCTCTCCAATCTTCGGACGTCTCAGGTCAAATTGCTGCTTCATTGACGGTTTGTCGGCTTGGGATTGACGTCTGGTACTCCAGGGTGAAAAAAAAAAGTCTATACCTAACCCCCGCAGTTCCAGATATTAGACATAGGCTGAATGAGATAGCAAGAATAAAACAAATATAATTAGGTTATGTATATAAAATAATCTTCTCTGACTTCTGGACGAAGGTTCTAGTAGTTTTGTGTTACGGATTAAACAGACTGGGATGATAATGAGAGGCATATGTTTACTTTGTACACATACAGTTTAAATGGTAAGAGAGGCTGACTAGAGTCTGTCCACTAGCCTTTGGCTACATTGCGCGTTCATGGTCGAGGGAAAGAAAAAATGTGCCTTGACTCGACTGTAGTCCACTATCTTGATTTTTTTTTTTTTTTTTTAACCTTCACGACTTTAAACTACCACTCTCGTGTGAATGTGGCCCGTGGCCGTGACGCTAGTTGCTCTAGCTGCCACCAGCGTAGGGTGCAGCACTTGTTATTGTCATGTAAACATCTAACCTGCCTCTACTTGTGGCTGACCACCCACGCACCACCGACGGGCTCGAGTTCTGCCTTGGACCTTTTTTTTTTTTAACCTCCTTCAGGTAAAATTTATGCTGGTTAACTAAATAACATCAGTATCAATGCATATTGCTAACCGTCAATATACGTGCAACGCCAGAATAACGCGCCAGTTTAGGAAATACGAGTGTTTTCTGCTGGGATCTGATCAGGTTTTTCTATCCATTATCTTTGTCTCATTGTTTGTCACATATAATCAATCTGTTGGAGGTATACAGGTATATATATATGCAAGTTTGAGTTTATAATAGAGAAAACGTGGGTGACAGTTACTGTGAAACGGTAGTTATTAGACGTAGGCCTATGAAGAGCGGTGTTTTTTTCCCCTCTATACACGTCTCTCAAGTGAGATTAGCGGTAAACCCCAGAAATCGGAAGACTGGATAAATTAGCTAAGTATTTTGCATCCAAGTTTGAAAACAAGAAACAAGCCAAACTGCTGTGTGTGTAGTATTGAGCCCTCAGAATGCAAGCTGAAAGGTAAGGGACAATGTAAAAGAAAGCAAACTTCATACTTTTGCAATGAATGTATCAATAAGCCTGCATTGTGCCTCACCCCCTGTTTCACATTCAGAAGGTGTACAAGAGGGTATGTCAATGTTAAATGGGGTAGATAAACTGTAGTTACATTATTTCTATTTTTCAAGGAACATGATAGAATGCGATCCCATTACAATTATATTTTTGACTGTTTAGATTTGCCAGGAAGTCATAATTTAATTTTTTGGAATAAATACATCATTATTTTCCAAGGAAACTTTGGAAGGATTCATTTGTTGCTGTAACACAATAGAGCATAAATAATTTCTAGTTTTCAGGGAACATGATAGAATGTGATCCCATTGCAATTATATTTTTTATTGTTTAGATTTACAAAGAAGTCATCATTTCATTTTTTGGAAAATCACATAATTTTCCATGGAAACCTTGGCAATATACTTTTGTAGCTGTAACATAATACAGCATGGATAAAATGCAGCCTTTAGTATGAGTTACAGTGAGACCACATAGACTCAAATATTAATATTTTTAGTGAGTTTTTCAAAATGCAATTTTATTTAATTAAAAAAATCAATTTTGACAAAATTTTCAACTTTCAATCACTTCTAATGCTAGATAATAAATACTTTGTATACATAAACTTATGACACCTATCAAAAACACTGGAAAAGCATTTTCATTTTGGGGGGTAAATATACCTCTCAAACGGGGCTGTACCAAACTCGCCGGTGGCAGACAAAGGGTTAAGTTGTTAGAGATATTTGTGCTTCTGCTGCTGATTCTCTGTAACATCGAGGGAGAAAAAGACAATACTACGGCTGTACATCTTTCTCATATCTCATCTCTGTAACCAACATAATATTTTAATGCTTAATTTGTCTTATACGTCACTATTCAAAGCATTATATAAATGAGAATTTTAGGCCACGTAAAGTGTATGGCCCAGTGGAAAGTGTGTGAGAGTGAGGTGGTTGGAAGGCGTAGGAAAGGGAGTCCAAGAACCCAATGGGAAGAGAAGATGCGAAAGAATGTGAAGGAGGGTGTGTCATGGGGAGAGCGGTGGTTACTGAGTAGGGAAGGGAATGCTAGGAGGTCCTTTTGTTAATCCCTCTCCTTCCCTTGGGAGGGGGGAGGGGCAGGATATTTCTCCAGTATCCCTGCTTGTGGTAAGTAAAAGAGACCTATTTGTCTCCCATGTTTCTCTCCTTATTCTCATCTTCTTCCCTTCTCCCCTACCTCTCTCCTTTTTATTTCCGATTACTGCCGGCCATTATTTTGCCTCTACCTGTATCAGTTTAGACATTTGGTTTCAGGACATGAATAATTTAAGAACTTTTCACTGACGCTGACGTTTTACCCCTTGCACTACCTTCCCGCCAAGACCACTTCAAAGCCAACCCTGGTGCCATTTAGCCATATTATGGCTCGGGGCAAGTTCTTCGTTATTCTCTCCTTCCTTCTTCACACTATGTGATGCCAGATATTAGACTAATACACAGAGAGATAACTAGACAACTAGATAGATAAGTAGATAAACAGACAGACAGACCCATAAACAGACTTAGCTGCTCAGTGCAGATTATGATTTCTGCTTGGGTAGTACTTATAAAAAGCATTCTTAAAGAAGAGAAGGAAATGCTTTAGATTAATTATGATACAGTATAACTGGACGTCGGTCATCAAGGCAGGCACTTAATTTTTGCATGTCTCAGACGTCTCCTCGTATGAAACCAGGTATAGTCAAAGTCAGGAGGAAAGAACCTCCGTCGAAGAGTGTGACCGGCCGGAAATTTCACATTTTGTAAGACTGGGTAATCTATTCCTTTTGTGTACTGGAAATGACAAGTGTTATTTTGTGGCATGTATGTTACCTTAACATCTAAAGTCCGATTAAGCTGTTAATTGGTTTATTCTTTATCTCTTGATAATTTTATACAGCCTAAAAAAAGACCTATTGAAGGCAAATATTGAGCAATTTTTTTTTATTAACACTTTCACTAAAAGATGTCTTTCATAATCTGAATAGAATCATCTGGTAGTAGCAAAGATATACACAGAAGGCTTCATCGATTTGAAGGTTGGGATGGATTTAGGAAGAACATAAAAGGAGGGGATAACGGCAGTAGGCCGGTTGGCCCATGCTAGGTAGCTCCTAGAAGAGTAACTGAACTACAAGGATGAGATAAGGACAGCAAAGACGGAGGCTCTCTCCCGTCCTCCAAACCCTCCAGCCGAAGCCGGCAGGAAAAAGAAAGAACACCACGCAGCATAGAAAAACTGGCGTGGACATTTTATAGGAAAGTGTGAAAGGAGAATAGAGAATATCATAGTGAAACCTGAAAAGGAAAAAGTATGAATTAGTATTGGTTATAAGATTTTTTTTCTTTTTCTATAGCCACCCCTTATTTGTCATATGCTTATCTAGCCTATGTTTGAAACTCACAATGGAAGGGGCAGCAACTGCTTTACCAAGAAGCTTATTCCATTCATCTACTACTCTATTACCAAACCAATTTCTACCTATTTCCATACTAAAACGGAATTTTTCTAGTTTGAAACCATTACTTCTAGTTCTCTCCTGTATGCTCACTTTAAGTACCTCGCTAATATCTCCCTTGTTTATACCCTTCATCCACTTAAACATCTCAATTAAGTCTGCCCTTACTCTACGTCTCTCTAGTGAGTGGAGATTTAGTCTTTTCAGTCTGCCTTCGTATGACAGGTTTCGAACATCATGTATCATTTTTGTCATTCTTCTCTGTACATTTTCTAACGAGTTAATATCTATTCTATAGTAAGGACACCAAAATTGTACTAAATGTGGCCTTACTAATGCTAGATAAAGTTGCAGTATTACTTTTGATGACCTATTGCTCACGCTTCTCGAAATAAATCCTAGGACCCTATTTGCTTTATTTCTCGCATTAATACACTCTTGCCTTGGTCTGAGGTCGTTACTAACCATGACTCCTAGATCTCTCTCGCATTCCGATTTACTCAGTTCTTTGGAATCTAAGCTGTATTTAGTATCTCCAATGGTCTTGCCTACATTAAGTACTTTACATTTTCCAACGTTAATTCCATTTGCCATGTTTTAGACAATCTGGATAATATATCGAGGTCCTTTTGTAAGTTATGGGAATCGTCAGTCGAGTTAATGATACGACATATTTTTGTATCATCGGCAAATTTGCTGATACTGCTAGTGATTCCTAAGTCTAGATCATTTATATATGTAATAAATAATAAGGGACCGAGTACTGAACCCTGTGGTACACCGCTAGTTACTAATCCCCAATCCGACATAGTTCCATGTATTAATACTCTCTGCTTTCGTCCTTTCAGCCAGGATTCTATCCATTTTGAGATATCGCCGTCTATACCGTGTGCTCGAACCTTTCTAACTAACCTTTCGTGTGGGACCCTATCAAAAGCTTTACTGAAGTCCAGATAAATAATATCGTAAGCTATATCGCTATCTACTGCCTCATAGACCTCCGAGAAGAATGACAAGTTTGTAAGGCAGGATCGTCCTTGCCTGAATCCGTGCTGACTTTCATTTATAAGATTAAATTTTTCTAAGTGTTCTCTAATCTTATTTGCCAAAATTGACTCTAACATTTTTCCTACTATTGACGTTTGACTTATCGGACGATAATTCGACGCATCTGCTTTATCACCCTTTTTAAAAATTAGCACTACGTTTGCGGTCTACCACGTCTCGGGAACTTCTCCTGATATTAAAGAATCATTAAATAACGTTAAATGTGGCTGACATAATTCTTCTTTGTTTGTTTGTTTTTAACTTTTGGATATATATCGTCCGGATCTGGCGATTTTTGAGTTTTTAACTTATTAATCTCTTTCAACAAGTCCTCCTTACTAATGTTTATTTCACTAAGAATATTTTACGTATTACCGTCGTAAATATTTGCTGCTTGAGGGACCAGGTCTAGATTTTCCTTGGTGAATACTGATATGAAATAATTATTTAGGATGGAGCACATTTCTTTATCTTCACTGGTAATGTCACCTTATTCTGTTCTGAGTGGTCCTATCCTATCTTTATTTTTCGTCCGGTACATTTGATAAAAACCCTTGGGGTTTTCTTTTGATTCACTAGCAACCTTAATTTCATAACTTCTCTTTGCCTTCTGTATCTCCCTCTTTACTTCTCTATTTAAAATCGCATACCGGTTACGTAAGCGTTCCTCTCGCGTTTTATTTTTCTATATATTCCTTTCCTTTGGCTTATGAGAGATTTTAATCTGTTGTTTAACCACCTCGGTTTCGAATTATTCGTTCTAAACGGTTTTGAAGGATTATATCTGTCTTGGACTCCGTGTATTATATTTACTAATTCGTTATATTTCTCACTGGCCTAACGAGAGTTAATCCCTCCACCTGACACCTGACCTTCCCCAGGAATATGGCGCACATTCCCACCTGTTTCCTGTCCTATGACCTGGGGTTCCCCACTGACCTGGCACTCCCTAAAATGGCTATTCTCCCTATGGAATATTGTTCTAAAATAAGCTCTTAATCCATCGAAATCTCCTAGACGAAAATTAAGAATGGTGGGGGTATTTTCGGTGGAACAGACGTGCCAATTAAATTTGAACTAACTTAATTTCTTCATGATCGCTATTACCAGGTCGTCCACCAACCTCTATATCACTAACGACATTTTCTTTATTAGCTAAAACCAAATCTAGTATATTATTACCTCTGGTAGGCTCCCTGATGTACTGATAAAGGAAATTATCCTGTACAACCTCTAGAAATTCCTCTGATTCTGCATCCCCTGTCTGGTTTCGCCAATCTATCCTTGGCAGATTAAGGTCCCCTACAATTATTACTAAGCTGGACTCTGACGCTTTCCTAATTTCCTCCCAAAGATATATACTCTCTGCTCTACTTCATTTTCGAGATCTGTAAATGGCTCCTAAGACTAATTTCTCCCTGTTGGTACTGATTTCAACCCAGACACTTTCGGTGCCCCTATTTACTTTAATGTCTGCTTTATTGTAATAGTTTAATGAATCTTTTACATAAATTCCTATGCCGCCCCCCTTTCTTGACAGACGGTTTGACTCAAAAATATTATAGCCTTTTATTTGATATTCTGCTAAAAATTCTCGAGTGTCTGTATTCATCCAAGTTTCACTAATAATGGCAATGTCTATTTTCTCTGTACAAATTAAAGCTCTCAGTTCATCCATTTTATTACGTAAACTCCTGCTGTTTGTGTAGTACACTTTCAGATTATTACCTCTACCTTGGGACTGACTTTTTTTTTTTATTTTGTTAATAACAGGAAACACTTTACTTTACTAATACAACAATTTTGTGTACTATCACTCCTCGCCATTCTATCATCGCTTGTTCCGTCCTCTATCATCGTCTGCTCATTTTGAGGTGCCTGAGTGGATGTTTCTACACTTATGTCTTGATGCATCTATCCAAACTTGATGATAATGATTTCTGAGTGTAGTTGCTTGATTTCTGAGTGTAGTTGCTGCAACTTCCTGTACAACTAATTCTCAATCTCGAAAAAACCTCTCTAACTCCCTATCTATCATTCCAGCTAAAACAGTAACTCCCTGCAGACTCAGATGAGTCCCATCCCAACAATACATGGCACTCCGTCCATAAAATCGGTCCCAGCTGTCAATGAAAGGTATTGCATTATCACTGCAATACTTTTCAAGGTGGCAGTTAAAACCTATCGCCCTGCTCAACCATTCCCTCCCAACCCGCCTCCTAGGCAGAACACCGAGTACTACAGGGGTCCCTCCCCTATCCCTACCCTTCTCTAACATCACCTTGTACTGCTGCCATAGTACCTCACTCTTACGCCTACCAATGTCATTGCCTCCTACACTGAGGCACATAGTGGATTTGTCTTCACAGTCCTTAACGATATTTGAAATTTACTCTATCACATTAACCACCCTGGCCCCCGGAAGATACACATGTTTAGAGAGTGGAGTATACATGGCTCTGTTTACATATCCAACCTGGGAGTCTCCAACAACAACAAAAATTTTCTTATCTTTCTTGATCTCATACCTGTACGGGAAGTTCTCTCACCGTCCTTCTCCCCTACTTCCCTCTCTGCCTTCCCTTCACACTGGTCATGTAATGCGTTGAGTCCATTTGTGGTCTTGATTTCCGCTTGTTTCTTGAGGGTGAACTTTGTTGCACCCTTGTGAACAAGTGTCCAACCTTCAGCCATTTTTTTCTCTCTCCTCCAACAATTCCCTCATTTCTGACTTCTCCTACCTGAGAACCTGTACCTCGCGCTTCAGTTTGAGAAGTTCTTCCTTTAACTCAAGGAAGAGGAAGCCATTACGCTCAAATTCACACAAAGGTAGCACAGCACTATCACGGATCACAACAACACACTAGCACAACACTATCACACATCACAACAACACACTAGCACAACACTATCACAGATCACTATCACAGCACTGTCACAGGTCACTACAACACACTATCACAACACTATCACGGATCACTATCACAGCACTGTCACAGGTCACTACAACACACTAGCACAACACTATCACAGGTCACTATCACAGCACTGTCACAGGTCACTACAACACACTAGCACAACACTATCGCAGGTCACTAAACTCTCTGAAAATTCTCACAAGGTGGGTACTGCTAGCTAAATCAGGAACGCCAGGAGAGCTAAATCAGTCCCATTATTATGTCTTATTATACAAGCAAGAGGTCTGATGTATTACGATTACACTGAATCCAGGTGTATGCACGTATTTCAAAGATTAAATATGAGAGGAGGAAGGTGAAGCTACTGCATATGCAACTTTCGACGATAGAAGTGTGGAAAAGAGAGACAAGTGTTGTAATCAGTTATTGTAAGCTGGATGATAAACACATGCTAAAGAGTTACTGCTTTTGTGATGAAACTGCCTGAATTGTGGAAGTGTTTTCGACTCTGTGAAAGACGTAGTGGTTCATTCTGTGTGCCGGTTGAAGAGCATGATTTGAAAGATCTGCATGAAGTTATTATTTTTTTTATACATAAATACGTACATAAATTCACACGCATTGGAAGCTGATGTGAGGGAACTGTGTTAAAAGTGTTTATCACATGCCGGTGGGTCTTGTGCTAGATCAGTAAAGTTTGTTTTCATGAACTTCAAATTAACAGTGTTCCTTGACCCTACATTTTTTTTTTTCTGTGTCCGACTCTGGGCAAAGGCATCAGGGCTTATTTCTCTGAGGTAGTGGCCTATTCTAAGGCCCAGTAGTCCTCCTACACTTCCGTATGTCACCACTTCGGCGCTAACAGCCACCGTCCATATTGAATACATGTTAGGCCAGTGACATACAGGACTGGTGGATTGCTATTAGAGGTGGTACTTTTGTGACACGTCGGCATGTCTGCTGGCAGTTAAGGAATGTTTGGTTTTATGAAATTCAAATCCTTAAACTGTTCCATGCCGCACCCGGGATTCGAACCTAGCTCCATTAGGGCTGTAGGTCGCCTCTCTATCAATTAAGCCACCGCCTCCCCTCTTTGAAGCAGAAAGTCGCTTGTTCGGACCTTTGACTACCACTTTCCAAAATACTGTAAAAAGACTGAACAGGCGAAGGCAGTAGGTGTTGATGAGGGACATGAAGAAGTGCTAAAGTTCAGGGGAGTGAGTACAATGAACTGTTCGTGAAAACATTCCAGAAAGCCTGGATGAATGGTGATGAAGGAGTGGGGCGGAAGAAGATTTTGCTTGTATATTCATGAGCAAAATCGGCGCACTTCTAAGTCGTAGTGAACCCGAAACTTTGATAAGATATGAGTGAAACAGATGAGTCAGGTATTTGAGTAGTGTAACAGTTAGCACAGTGAAATGCTAAGGGCTAAGGTACTAAAGACAGAGGTGGAGTGAAGAGAGATGGATGTAGGACAGTTCCTCTGTGGGAGTATTGGGAGGGGGGGGGGGGGTGGCTTAGGCACGGACAAAAGTCACTGAGACAGAATGATTTTTCTCAGTACAGTTCAAAAACAGAATTAACGGAATATCCTGATGAATAGCCGTTTCAGTGCTTATATTATTTTCATCCTATCTCATTAAAACTTCCAGAATGGGTAGGATATTGAACCTGGACATCACCCAAAAGCATGAGAAGCTGTCGCCTCGGTGCACAGTGCCATTAGCCATGCACCTGACAATCACAACCTTCAAAAAGTGGACCTACTTCTTGCATTTATAGTATTTCCAGACAATTTATTACCCTTCCCCGCCACGGAGGGGCTCGGGGACTGGTATTGTTTGCAATCAGTTTGTCTGTTTGTTTGTTTCTTTGTCTGTCTGTCTTTCTGTCAGCAATTTTACGCGAAAACTTCTGGTGCGATTTTGACTCAAATTACAAGGATAGTGGGCTATGACCTTCTAATTGCCTGATTAAATTTGGGCCAAACTGAGCAAAGGCGCAGGCTGTTGGCGCAAAAAAATGTTTTAAAAAAGACGGGGACGGGTAAAAATGTTTTTTTTTTTTCGCCATAACTCCTTTCAGGTTCGTCATATCGACATGAAACTCTAGCCTGAAGGTGCATCTTTTAAATCTACATCCTATAAGATGCCTCATTACATCAGGGGGATCACCCCCCAGTTAGCAGTAGTAGAGTCAGTGTCAGGTGAGTCGGGCATAACATTTCAGAGGGGGATAAAATCGTCAATTTTCACCCGACTGACTCCAAATTTGCTATGTAACATTTTTGACAAGATATCCTGTTGTGTTTATATGGTTGCACTAAAATGACTGCCGGGGACTGGTTTGCTGTGCCTTGTCACCGCTTCTTGTTCTACTTAGATTAGAAATTTCAAACTGGAGAGGTTAGATATTTCCTTCATTAACCCATCACGACGGGGCTTTCTCCTACACTAAGTAAAGGCATCTGGATACAGCAAATGTATAGCAGAAACTACACCCTTGGGCTGAAGGGGTTAAATCTTTCAGAGCCTCAGTTTTATCCCACAGGATAGTTATGAGGTTGAATCTTCTTGGATAAATGAATAAAACACAGCTTACCAAGAAGCGGTGCCAAGGCACAGCAAACCCGTCCCCGGCAGTCATTTTATTGCTAACGTATAAACACAGCAGGATATCTAATTAAAGAAGTCACATATCATGTTTGGAGTAAATCGGCTGAAAATTGACGATTTAATGCCCATTTGAAATTTTAGGGCCGATCCACTTGACATTGACCCCCTTACAGCTAACGGAGGGGTGACCCCCCTGATGTAATGAGGCATCTTATAGGATGCAGATTTGAAAGATGCACCTTTAGGTTTTGGTTTCATGTCGAAATGACGATTTCAAAGGAGTTATGGCGAAAAAACGATTTATACCTGTCCCCGTTTTTTTAAATTTGGGGGACCTACAGTGTGGGCCCCCACCCAATTTGGCCCAAAATGTAATTAGGTGATCAGAACGTCATAGCCCATCATCCCTGTAATTTTAGTCAAAATCACACGAGTAATTTTCGCGTAAGGTTGTTAACAGACAGACAGACAGACAGACACACCAAGTGAAAACAGTACCTGTCCCCGAGCTCCTCCGGGGCGGGAACGGGTAATAAATAGTAATCATTGAATCGATTTCCTTTTTTGGATGTAGCACCTAAGGACATTGGAATTCTCAGCTAAAAACTCTCTCTCTCTCTCTCTCTCTCTCTCTCTCTCTCTCTCTCTCTCTCTCTCTCTCTCTCTCCCGGCGACAACCTCAGGCTTTCCTGTACGACAAGAGAACAGAACTATTGCTCGCCTCTAAAATCTGATATACGGCCCATGATATCACTCCCAATGTCTACACAACTCTGCTATTCTCTCCCAGTTGATGCCTGACCAGTATATCAGGTGGCTTAGTCGCAGGATACATAGTGATAACACAGGTACAAAATATACCTCTCGCATGGCAAGACCAACGTTATGCTATTTTACCTACAATAAAGCGAAACGATTGTACTGAACTTGGAGACATTCAGAAAGAGCTGAGTGTTAATTCTGGTACATGTGATACTACCACTGTTAATCTTCTCATAGGTTAGTCAGGATAGCTTTACTGAAGAATTTTATGCTAGCTAACGCCACACTGTTTTATTAAGCTCAGAGAGAGTCATAAGAACCTGGAGGTTAATTCTGGTACCATTAGTATTCTGGCCATTAATCAACTCATGATCTGGACAACTCGTGTATTCCATACCAGCATACGACAGATGATTTTATTCTGTTAAGAGTGAGTCATGGAGTCCAGGAAGTGTCAAGTATTAATAAAACTTCTCGGTTTCAACACTGTTACCTTCAGACAAACGACCTCTCTGAATGAAGGACTAGAAGCACACTACGCTAACTCTTCCAAACCAATGACGCTGTTTCCAATCGTCTGTCGTAGTGAGAAGGGCAACCTCTTGGTAGCCATGATACCTCTAAGATGTTAAAGTAACGTTTCTGATAATAAATAATAGTTATGCTGCAGTGAACTGTAGCAGAACAGCGTTTCAAGCCAGAGATAACCCTATACGGGTGGTGACGTGTAAATCAAAATGAACCATA
>JAGKTI010004342.1:0-14298 GCA_018397915.1 Birgus latro
TATACATACAGTATATGTATATATGTATGTATGTATTTATATATATATGTACAGTATATATATATATCAAAGCACAGTCACACCTCACTATACAGCAGTAATGTCCATCTATCTATCTATCTATTGCCAGATGCCATAATCCCATAGGGGGTGGCCATTTGACTTTGAGTTATTTGTTTTACCCGAAGGGGCACTAACCCTCCACCAACCCACTTGTTGACACGTAGGAAGCACGTATGGTTTGGTTATATGGTTACCACCCAGCATTGTAAATGGTTTCTTGGCTTACATGGAACCATTTGGCTTGTCACTCAGTGTAAAGCCACCTGTAAGGGAAAGAAAAACAATAAGTAGTGACAGGAAAGATGGGAGAAATAGGAAGAGAGGAGGGCAGGCACAGAAAAAGAATGATAAAGACTAAAGAAGAAGTAGGCAGCACTACATAAGGTGAGTGGATGATGGTCGCCAACACCTACCACTAGCGATAATGTGCGTAGTGAAAACCCATCGCTATATATATGTGTGTGTGTGTGTATATATATGTCTATATATACATTTGTTTATATATATATATATATATATATATATATATATAGCATAATATACATATATATATATATTAGCATAACTTCAAAGCAGTCATGCCTCACTATACTGCGATAATGTGTCAAGTGAAAACCCATCGCAAAGCAGTTTATTGTTTAGTGAGGTTGATATGACATGGATTCAGTGAGGATAGTGAGGGGGCTTATGACAACATAACCTAAAATCTCAAAAAGCTTTACCCTTTGAGAGTTGCCCTCAGTACCCTTTGTAGCACCATGCTTTCCACCAGGGGTAGCATCCTTGCCAGATATGGTTAAGTCATAAGTTTCAGTAATTCACAATCACTTCACCTAATACATCACACTGCACTATTTGTTATGTGTTAGCACTGTTATTTGGCAATAGCCATGGTGTTTCAGTGGCCTTGCATGTATAGAAAGGATCGAAAGGGAGATAAGTATAGCTAATGTAAACACTGGGTGGCCATCTTGGCTCAAATATCTGTCCACTTAGGTGGGAGATACCATGTATGCATGGGATTGTCACACGTGGCCCCCACAATTCTCATGTAAGCAAATTTCGCCATCGTTAATGCAGAACTGGGTCTTTTATGTCATCTTTCTATCGACTAATCACATGGCAAACAGGTGTATAATGAAACCTGACTATACTGTTTGAGAACCTTTTAATTATCTTTGATTTAACCCCTATGTTTCAAGAGAATGTAACATCAGTGCCTCATTGTCTGCCTAATATGTTGTTTTGGTAGTTGATGGTTGAAGCACAAATCCCCCCAAATCTGTTTTGCACTAAAATGGGTAGGGATTTTACTAATATATATTGCTTTAATTGTTCCCATTGCATTAGATTACGATGCTTGGTTTTTCAAAATTCATGTATCGCACCAAAATTTTATTAGCTTAGAATTCAGTAAAAACAGTTACACCTTGACTGTATAGTTTTTAATCCTTTCACAACAAAAGGTTTCCATTATACTTTGTGAAGTTGTCTGGCAGTAGCCAAAGTAAAATACATGCTGTGTTTGTATTGAAAAAGGTGTTGGAGACAAGGTTTACCCTCTTTAAGCATGAGAGATGTCCCTTAGCTGAAAAAAATCATCTGGTGATAGCCAGAGCAATACACTATCTCTATCTCTCTATTCTATCTATTGCCAGACACCATAATCCCATTAGGGGTGGCCATTTGACTTTGAGTTATTTGTTTTACAGGGAGGGGCACTAACCCTCCACCAGCCCACTTGCTGACACATACACACCCATTGTATTAAAGGGTAATACAGGTATGGTGATCTTACCAATGCCATAACATCTGCATCCATATTTACCTGGATTATATGTGACTGTTTCCTAGTACAAAAGGCTGTCTATTGCTATGTCTTAAAAGTATGACCTGGCTGTGAGTTAAAGGATTACCTCATTTTTATGCTGCTAAATAGTGAACGTAATCATCCAGATTGTGCTTGAAGAATCATGGTAAAATAACAGATTTGGAAAGATGACGATGAATCTTTTAATCTTATTACTTTAGTTATATCATGTGTGTTTGACAGGAGTTAAAAGATATCTGTATAAAGTTTTTGTAGAAGATTACTGTAGATCTGTTGATCTGTCCAAAGCCAAATGCCATAATCCCCGGGGCAGCACCTCCATGGACACTGTCCTCTTTTATCAGACTACCGTCTCTCCAGCTCACACACCCCTCATTCCTATACCTTTCCACCTCACCCTTAGCCTCCCTTGCTGCTCTCCCCCTTCAACTCACAAGCTGTTAGTGAGTCTCCTGTTTCCCACACTCTCCACTTGGCCAAACCATTGCATCACTTTTAACACTCCAGCACATCCACATCATCATTACGATGTTCCTTAACTTTCTCATTTGTCTGTTTCTCCATGTAATTCCACATTGATCCCTTCAAATAACTCATTTCCACTACTTTCACCCAATTTGTGTCCTTTCAAGATAATCTAAGCTTCACTTCCATGCAGTACTTTCAAGCAATTACTTCCTTACTTCTGTGTTCACATCCCAACTCCTTATCACTGCCTTCGATGTAACGATACAGTCAGTCAGTAATCACATCAGACCTGAAACAAATATCTGTAAGTTATGCATAATGTTTCAGTATTAACATTTCAGTAAATTTATTGCAGCTGTGACAAGATGTGGCCCTTGCTGACCAGAGTATATATGATACTGAACTGTAACTGGAATTATCTAATGATTCTGACCATATGTTAGATGCAGATGAGTAGAATTTGGTTATATTGATTTGAAAGTTTACTTACTCGGGGTGGTATATAACAAACACCTGCAGTAACCTGCGCCATCCACAAACAGTACTCACTGTCTGACAAATACAGTATATTGAAGTACAAGTTAGTTCTGTCAAGCCAGTCCTCTGCATGCTCTGTTATTGCATGGGTGACTTATCATACTGTATCATGAACTAGAAGAGCATAAAACAAGTTTCATTGTACCGAAAATATAGTGTAGTAAATTTTCAAATTGCTTCATCATTTGCGATAGATTTGTGCCATTTCATATTTCCAGAATTTGTTGGTGTAAATCCTTGCCATTAGGATCAAAATTCAGTCTTTAGCATCTACTTATTGTGCTGTTGTCTCATGCTGTGAATTATACCTGCACTCATATTAACTGGATATTAGACTGCCACAGTTTCAGTTTTGCTCTTACATCATTAGAACATTAACACACAGAGTGGAATAATTTTAGCTTTTGGCTTAAGGTTTAATTTTGGCTTTGAAATGAACTAAGCTGCATTGTAATGGGTTGTATTGTCATTTGGATATTTTGAGCTGCAGATGTTACTAGCTAGTAACATACTGCCCCAATAGGCTATTCATTTTGCTTTGCGATGTAGGAAAACCAGTACTGAACATTACGATTACTGTAATGTATCTACATTTTTAGGTATGAGATATACAGATTGTTGTTACTACAGTGTATATAATCCATTCTTTGAACTTTGAAATTCTTGAAATGATGCTATACACACACGATGCTTCATGAATTTAATGCTGCATCAGCATTCAGACATGGTATGTGATATTATATGATGCTGTATATCAAGTAGTGAAGGAAACTTAAAGGAATGACAATATTTGCTCTTTATATCGTATAGGATATGAGACAGTGTGTAATACAACATGCTAAGTACCACCACAGCCAAAGACCTGATTCATACATCATGGTATGCAGTGAACCCTCCTGTTCTTAGTGGCATATAAATAAAATATGTTAAATGACTGAAAATATGGTCAGTTGCTCTGTTTTTACAAATGTATTTGTGAACTGTGAATATCCCCGATTAAATCAAGGTGTCCAATGCATATTCACAGTTTTAAGAGGCATATGTGCTCCCCAGGCTGATGAGAGAACATGCTACTTACTTGATGCTTAGAGTGCCAGGAATAATAATGGTCCACATCATTCCATAGAATACAATCATCTTGGTGGTGTTGCTTAATGTATACAGTCCAGTCCAGTCAATATAACTCACCATATTTACAATGCAGTGCCTGCCCTGAAGAATGAATGTAATTCATGACAGACAGAACCTCCAAAACAGTGGTTGCACGATATGACAACGTGAGGTCCAATAGTAAAATGCACCAAATTCAGCTACTGAGTACAACACAACTTTCCAGCACCATCCTGTTACCTTTGACTGTAATCGGCCAGCAGGCAAGAGACATCACAGCTGTGACACACTTTGTTGAGTAGAATCACATTCATATGTTGTTCATATTTCTTAACCTGTTGCACTGTTTCTGTGAGGGCTAGCCAGTGAGCAACTGTATGACATGAGTACAGTACTGTGGCAGAGAGAGAGAGGTGGCCAGGTGAGTCTGGGAGAGGAAGGTGAGGGAGGAAAAATATTTTGATTTTATCTTGCTGTTAACATAGAATAGGAATTCTGTGTGTTACAGCAGCATTTGGGAGCATTTTGGTACTGGAGGGTGGTTGTAGGAGATGATTTCATGGGTTGAAGGGTCAAAGGAAGGGACTTTGGGTTAGAAGTTTGGATGGTATCATAAGGCTTATACACTACAGTATTGATACTACATCCACTTACTCAATGTAGTGCTGCTCACGGGTGACTGCCCTATCCTCTCTTCCTTCCTTCCGTCCTCCTCTGTCTTTCTTTCCTTCATTCTACCCTATTCCTTCTGTCTACAGTTGACTCTACACTGAGTACCAAGCCAAATGGCTTCCTGTATGCAGGGAAACCATTACTTTGCTGGGTGGTAACCATCTAACCAAATTATGGCTCTTGGTGGTTTAGTGGGTAATTAGGGCACTCCAATTGGATTGAGCCAGTGCAGGTTTATATCCAATGGGTGGTTGGACTTTATTGCTCACATAATGCCACTCAGGGGTTGAGTGAGGCTGGTCACTCTCATCTTAAATGTCAGGACCAACTTTCCTAGCTCTGGGCTCCTATGCTCCTCATGGGGCAACAAAGGATTCAGTGATGATGATGATGATACTACATGGAATGCTAATAACATGACAGGTGTTTGAGATGAAATTCGTTCATTGATGTATGCAGCTGATCTGTACTGTGATATTTAGAACAAATTCATACTGTTATCATTATTTTATGGTTGGTTTGATTTAGAAATATAGCCTGTTTTAATTCCTGTTACACTGTCAGTCATCATTATACATAGATAAAAACCCCATGAGTAAAATTCACCTGCACATCTTGTTGAATGTAACATCTAGAGAAAAAAAAAAATCCTACAGCACTCCAGAAATGATAGTACTGTATTAGTAACACAAAACTCGTTACATGTGTGTATTTGCATGCGTGCATGTGTACGTGTGCTTAACACATTGTATTACGCCTCATATAGTTAGATTGTATCAGACATTCTTTTTCTGAAAAATTATTCCTGTCTTGTAATTGGGGATAGGGGAGTATAAATGCTACCTATATATCCCTTACACATTTTAAAGGACAATGATTTTGGAGCAGGGTTGGAGGGCTAGAACCCCATTTGAATTTGGCATTGGGTTATGGCATTACATTGCCTAGAATTTCAGTTGCAGGTTCCCTTGTACCTCTGGGCACAAGAGGATGGAAGATTTTACTTGAGTTCTTTCCTCCTATGGGTCATGTTCCCAGAGAAATTAAATAATCTTGTTTTAGTTCTGTATCCCATTTGAACATGGGAATCAGGTTAAAATGATGATTAGGTATTGTAACTAAATGTAGCTAACTCAGGTTTAGTGTGGCAGGGCTACAGAACAAAGTGGATGTGATGTAGTCTTTATAAGTGAACTGTAGGTGTGTACTGTATGTGGGTTAATTAAGTAAATGATGGTAATGGTTTGTGGAGTACAGTAGTTAAGAAAAATCTTTGATAGATGTATAAACAATGTTTTCAAAGACAAGGAAGTACTGTACTGTCTCAGTTGCAATCATTGCAGGCAGCTTGGATATCATATACTGGTACCAGTATGTGAGTAACAAAAAATAAATAAGATAAAAAATAAAACCTCTGAAGTATTGAGAAAGTAATGGGATGGGTGGGAAGAGTAAGGCTAGGTTTGCTTTGTTGTTCTCATTTCATGTATTGTTCAATAAAGTCTGACTTGTTTGAATATGTATTTGTTCCCTGTGCATGGCACGGTTTGGTCAGTTTTTTACCAATAATTCATTTTGGTTGTGCGGTATATGTGCATGTTTTTGTGAATATTCTGAATGTTAATACAAGTTTTTCTTTCCTTCTTTTTTTTTCCCCCCCCCCAATGTTTATGGTCAAGAATTTTTATAGCACTGACCCTGTTTTTGTGTGCAGTTTGAGTTTATATACGTCTTGTATTTATATTATACTGTATTTCTTAGATATTGTTTTAAATGTTTTAGGACTAAATTGGCATGATATTCTTAATGAGTTTGATCATAGCAATTTTTCAGGTAGGGTATGCTATGTCATTTAATTTGCAGTTTAATGTTTTTGTTTAATCTGGGTTCTGTTAGTCTAAGTGCTATTGTTTTTAGTTTTTGCATTCTCATTGCCGTTTTCTTCATCCTTCTGTCAGTTTTTGTTTTACTTCCTCAACTTTCAGTTTAATGTTAATTTTATCCTTGTTAACCCTTTCACCTGTGGGATCTCTCTCTTGAGTTAACTAAAATTCTGGCATTAGTCAAAATAAATACAAAGTTCATCTTGTTGAAGGGGTTAATGAACTGTCTGACCCCCTCCCTTTCAGAAAAAAAAAAAAAATCTAATCAGAAAAAAAAAGTCATGGAATTTGCAAAATAAGAGATGTCGTCAGGCTGAAAGGATTAAGCTCATCCAAATTTCATCTGCTTCTAACCAGTTTTAGATTTTCTTAGTCCATGCAACCTTTATTTTTATATCCTCTTTCTCCTGTGTAGTGTGTTCTCATTTTCATTTTTCCCCCCATAGTCTTTGTTTTCTTAGTTCATCTAATTTTGTGTTCCAACTCCCTCCAACCCACCTTGTAATATTTCCCACAGCATGCTTTTTACCTTTTGTTCATGCATGGTTCACATTCCATACTCCCTTTCATCAGACCCGCAGTACCTCAAACGCAAGATGGCGAAACTTGGTAACTCTGCCAACTCTGACAAGATTGGACGCTTCATTGCTGAGAACATAGGAGCCTCAGGTATGCCATAATTTGTTTATTTTATTTTCTGTTAAAGATGATCTTCATAATCCAATGGTAGGTATGCAATTGTACCTCTGATTTTATATTAGTTCCTGTGTGATGCTGTTAGGCACAGTACTGTACATTGATTCTTTCTTTAAATTTTTAAGTACAGATACACCATCAGTTCTCAACACATCTGATGCCCCAGCACCTTGTTTAATCCAGCCAGGTTTATGAGAGACCACTTGAAATTACTGTGAGTACCTTACTACAGTACCTAACTGGACAGGAACAGATGGCATAGTGTATGGTGTGCACTGAGTTAACTGTTTACACAGCAGTTTTTTGGTTGTGATGATAATGTGCAACTCTTGGCTTATTTTGCCTACATTTTACCTTAGCTGTGGTATCAAGGAGTGAATCAAATGTTCGGTGGTGTCAAGGATAAACATCAGTTCCCCCTGAATTTAAAATTTTGAGACTTATCCTGACTGGACTATTGTAGATATTGACCTAAATTGGCATACTCATACTTTAAAATATGTATTTCATCTTGTCATGTTGAAAACATTGTCTGTTCTATTGCCAGATGCCTCAGTCTCATAAGGGGTGGCCACAAACAAATCGCCTCCATGTCGCCTTGTCCCCCACCATTTCACTGCCCTGCTTCCAGCTCACACCCCCCTCATATACCTCTCCATTCCATCCCTCCATCTCATCCTTGGCCTCTGTCTCCCTCTTCCCTCCTCCAACTCACTCACATACACTCTACTCATCAGTCTCTCACTCTCCATCCTCCACATGGCCAAACCACCTCAGTGTGTTTATCCTAATGTTTCCTATCACATCCACACCACAATGCTCCTTCACTTCCTCACTTGTCAGTCTGTCTCTCCATGTGACTCCACATGCTTTTCTCAAATAATTCATTTGCACTATTCTCACTCTTGACTTCTGTCCCTCCAACAAGGTTCAGTCTTCACTTCTGTACATTAGAGTTGGTATCACAATACTGTCATGCAGTAACTTTTTCACTTCCATGCTCACTTCCCAGTTTCTTATCACCTTGTGATGGAAATAAAAAAATCATTTTTTTTAAGCATCATACAGAAACCCTGGACTTTAACATCATCGTGACCAAACTATGAGAGATGTTAACTTTATGTTATATGCACCCGTACTTAACCGCGGGCTATCACTTTCGTGAAGCTTGGTGGCAGTGACTCAAGCCGCGAGCCGTCAGGTGGGTGCTGCTGTGTTGTTTTTAATTAGCCGGGGCTTTCAAGATAAAAATATATATAAGAAATTTGGGGCGAAGCCTGAGTGTTATTTATATTCACCTAGACAAACCTAATTTAGTGTATATTGTCAATATTTCCAACGACTTATTTCATAGCATATACATTACCAGCTGAATTTGAACCCTTTTATATCCAGATACATACCTAATTCAGTTCAGTATCGTCCTTGAAGGTGTAATCATGTCGCCATTGCACCCCTCCATTTCTACCACTTTGGCGGCCATTTTAAAATGCTCTGTGACCTTTACCCCAACAAAACATCATGTGGGAAGCGGTAAATGACTGTAGATATATATAAGTGTAATAAAGTAATAGGAATGTAAAGTGTGAGTGTGAATATGAATAAGAAATGACCGAATACGAGCTGCGAAGTAGCGCAGTTGGGAGGCTCTGATTTTCAATTGCTTTCACAGTGTTTTTTTGTGGGTGTATGAATACTTGTAAATAACTGAATAGTGTTTGTAGTGATAATATTAAACATTGGTATTCATATTACGGGCTCTGAGAAAGTTTAAATTGGAGACTTCGTTACCCAACTTCAGAATTCTCCACAAGTCCTACAGTAGTCGACGAGTGCTAAAAAAAACATCCCAGGAGAAAGCAGAAGTTATGAGCCATATGCATATTTAATTATAATATTGTAGGACAAATAACTGATTTTTGGCAAATATTTTTAAAAAGTCAGTCGGAGCGTGAATTACCCACGGCAGGAAGTGCCAGTACCACCTCCCACAACCCTGCGGTTTAGGGGTTAAACATATTCTCTTTCGGGGTTAAACATATTCTCTTTGGTGTCAAGGAGTGTAAGTGGTTTTTAACGATACTGTAAAGCAGGTGTGGTGGCAACCACCATCCACTCATTTGATGTAGTGCTGCGTACTTCTTCCCTCATCTTTATCATTCTTTTTCTGTCTTCCCTCCTCTCTTCCTGTGTCCCCCATCTTTCCTCTCACATTTTATTACTTCTCTTCCCATTTCAGGTGGCTTTACATTGAGTGACAAGCCTAATGGTGGTCTGTAAGCCAGGAAACCATTTACAGTGGTGGGTGGTAACCTTATAACCAACCCACATGTGTTCCCTACGTGTCAGCAGGTGGGTTGGCGGAGGGTTAGTGTCCCTCCCTGTACAACAACTAACTCAAAAACAAATGGCCACCCCTTACGGGATTATGGCTTCTGGCTGTGGATAGATAGATTCTCCCCTCCATTAGGGGCACTACCACAATCCCTAATGCTGCAGGTTATGGTTTGATTTAAGTTTCTAGCAATCCATGGTATTTTTTAGACAGAGGCATTGAATTAGTGGGTCAGCTGTGTATTGTATGATTATTCTTACTTGGCTGGAGTTGGTCTGGCAAAACTGATAATCTGGCAAGGCTTTGGAATATGGTTGTTATTACTTGGCCTGCTTTAGTCTGGTAAAACTGATAGTTTGGCAAGGTTTTGGAGCAAACTGTGCTGGAAAATCAATGATGTACCTTTGTTATGAAATGCATGTGTGAGGAAGGTTATGCCGGTGAGGTGGAGTCAGGATCCCAGGGGCTTGATTTGTTTGCGAGTGAGTGTGGGCAGTTTTGTTGGTCGTGTCGTTTGATTAGTTCTTCCTCTATCATATTATTCCCATTCATGGTTTCTGAATCTTTCCTTACCCCATCTTTGGGTGGGAAAAGAAGCCAGAGTGATGAGCAATAGAGTGTAATAAATTAGGTTGTTGGCTGAAAAATTTAAGAATGAAAATCTGGGTGCTGCATTCTTTTATATGAATAAAACCTACGTGTAGAGATCAGAAGGAATTATTAAAGTTCCTATCATATACTGTAAATATATATATATTATGGTGGATGGGGGTGCCTATCATCCACTCACTCAGTGTAGATATGACATGATCTCTGCTCTGATTGACAAGCCATATGGTTTCCTGTGACTAGGAAACCATTTACTATGCTGGATGGTAACCATATAACCGGGGTTTCTAGTAGGGTTAAGTGTCCCCCAGATTCCCCTATCCAAAATCACTTAAATCATGCCAGTCGTTTCAGAGAGCCTCGGAGGGCCCAATACCTGCGCAGGGTCCCAACCAAATGGGCAGATTCGCATGGCCATGTGGAATGTGAGAGGTGTGAATGAGGAGAGCAAGAGGGTGGGAGTGGTGAATGTGTTCAGGAGTGCGAGATATGCCATGATGGCATTGTGTGAAACAAAGATGAAAGGGTGTGAACTGGAGGAGTGGGAGGGTGTGAATTGTGTATAAGATCGGGAATGAATGGGCGAGGAAGATGCAGGGAAGGAGTTGCTTTGTTGATGAATGAGATGTGACAGAGTGGAATGAGAGACTACAAATGTGTCAGCTCGAGGTGTATGTATGTCAAGTTCAAGTTTGAGAAGGTGAAAGTCGTAGTGATTATTGTGTATGCACCGTGTGAAGACAGGAGTGAGAGAGAGAAAGACAGGTTTTGGGATGAGTTGGATGACATAGTGGGAGAAATGCCCAGGAGCTATAAGGTGACTGTAATGGGGGATATGAATGGAAGAATAGGCAGTGGTCCTGAGGATGACATAATGGGTTGTTATGGAGTACCCCCCCTGGGGGTAAGGGGGTTTTCAAGAATTCTCCCCCAGTATCCCTGCTTGTCGTAAGAGGCGACTAAAAGGGTTGGTGGTGGGTTAGTGCCCCACCCCGTAAAAACAACTAACTAAAAATACAAACAGGAAGCCTCGGACCAGGACTGACCAAAAGTTGACGACAAAGGAATGGACAAAGGACGAGATTAAGATTGCGACCTGGACTGTGAGGGGTATGAATGATGAGGTGAAAGAGAGAGAGATTGTACAGGTGCTTGAGAGTGCGAAACTGGATATATGTGGAATAACTGAAACTAAATGGCGAGGTGAGAGTGTGAGAGAATGGGAATATGGATGGGGTATATGCGCGGGAGTGGGTGAGAATGAGAGGGCAAGAGAGGGAGTGTGTATTGTTGTGAGCAACAGGTGGAAGGAGAATGTAAGAGAGTATGGATCAGTTGGGTCAAGGATTGTGTGGGTAAGAGTGAAAGTTGGACTACAAATGTGGGCAATTGTGTGCGTGTATGCGCCAACGCAAGATCGTGTAAGTAGAGTGAGAGAAGAGTTTTGGACAAATGTGGAAGCCTGCTTGGAAAAGTTTGAAAGGAATGAGAGAGTGTTTCTGATTGGAGATATGAATGGAAAAGTAGGGAATGAGAAGGTGGATGGAGTGGTTGGTGAGTGGGGTGTGCCTGCAGAGATGGATGAGAATGGCAGTGCTTTAGTGGACATTTGTGTTGGGAGGGGGTTGGTGATAGCCAATACCCTCTTCAGGCACAAAATGATCCATAGGTATACATGGCGAGTGGTGAGAAGAGAGGACGGGGGAATGAATGAACGGAAGGCAATGATTGACTATGTGTGTGTGGATGAAAGGATGAGAAGATGTATAATGGATGCAAGAGTATATAGAGGTTGGGGGAGTGGACTTTCTGACCACCACTTGGTGGTGGCCAGAATCAGAATCCAAACAAGATGGAGGAAGAGAAGATGGGAAAGACAGGAGGAAGTATTTGTTACAAGGAGGGTAGAAAAGTTACAAGAGGATGGAATAAAGGCCGAATATAGAAGGGAAGTGGAGGAACGATTGGGTAAATATAGATTGGAGCAGATGGGGGACGTGGAGGGTGTGTGCAAGGTATTGACAGAAGAAATCTGTGCAGCATGTGAGGTGGTGTGTGGGGTGAAGAGGAGACGAAAGGGGGTTCAGGGAACAGCATGGTGGACCGAAGAGGTGAGAGAGGCTGTGGCACAAAAGAAGAAAGCATATAATGAGTGGATGAGAAACAGGGGCAACGAAGAAGCTGAGAGACGGACGAGAGAGTTATATGTAGTGAGGAGGAGAGAGGTGAAAAGATTAGTAAGAGAGAGTAAGAAGAGAGTGGATGAGGAGTTTGGAAGGAATTTGAGTGCAAAGTGGAGGGAATGTAAGAAAATGTTCTGGAAGGAGGTAAAAAGAGCTAGACAGGGTGCCAACGAAGGCAGTGGGGGTGTGAAAGATAAAAATGGTAGATTACTAGTGGAGAAGGGAGAAAAAGTAAACAGATGGAGAGAACACTTCAATGAACTGTTGAACATAGAGAATGAAAGTAATGCAAGTATAAGTGGCTGGGGAATGGCAGGGAGAAGGAGGGTTGTGAGAAGAGAGGAAGAAATCACCAGGATGGAAGTGGTGGAAGCAATGAAGAAAGTTAAAATGGGGAAAGCCCCAGGAATTGATGGAGTGTGCGGTGAAATGCTGAAGCATGGGGGAGAGATAGTATTAGAATGGATGTGGAAGGTGTGCAGATTGGCTTGGGAGGAGGGTAGAGTCCCGGAGGATTGGAAGTCAGGTATAATTATTCCTCTGTACAAAGGAAAAGGGGAAAAAGCAGTGTGTGGTAATCATAGGGGCATTTGCCTTCTCAGTGTAATAGGAAAAATATATGGTAGGATACTTATTGACAGAGTTAGGGAAATTACTGAGGATTTAGTTGGAGAAGAACAAGGAGGTTTTAGGAAGGGAAGAGGTTGTGTAGACCAGATATTCATTCTTAGATCCGTAGTGGAAAAGTTTCTAGAGAAGGGCAAGAAGTTGTATGCAGCCTTCATGGATCTGGAGAAAGCATATGACAGGGTGGATAGACAAGGTTTGTGGAAGGTATTAAGAATATATGGAGTGGATGGGAAGTTGTTGAAGGCAGTGAAGAGTATGTATGAGGGTGCTAAGGCTGCAGTGCGTGTGGATGGCAAACTGAGTGAATCTTTCCATTTGAAGGTTGGATTGAAACAAGGATGTGTCATGTCTCCATGGTTGTTCAATCTGTATATGGATGGGGTTATAAAAGAGATACAAGGTCGGGCAGTGGATGTTGGAGCGGCCCTAGTGAGAGAGGGCAGTGTTTGGAAACTACCTGTACTGTTGTTTGCAGATGATACTGTGTTGTTGAGTGAAGACGAAGGGGAGCTGCAAGGCTTGGTAGATGAGTTTGGGAGAGTGTGTAAGAAACGGAATCTAAAGGTGAATGTGGGGAAGAGTAAAGTGATGGTCTTCGAGAGAAGTGAAGCCAGTGAGTGTACAGTGAGATTGGATGGGAAGGAAATGGAGAATGTGAGTGAATTTAAGTACTTGGGCAGTGTGATGAGTAAGGATGGTAGTCTGGAGGGTGAAGTGCTCGAAAGGGTACAGCAGGGAAGGAAGGTTGCTGGTTCGTTGAAAGCAGTGATAAGAAACAGGGAGGTGAGCATGGAAGTGAAAAAGTTGTTACATGACAGTATTGTGATACCAACTCTGACATATGGAAGTGAAGCTTGGACCCTGTTGGAAGGACAGAAGTCAAGAGTGAGAGCAGTGGAAATGAGTTATTTGAGAGGAGCATGTGGAGTCACATGGAGAGACAGACTAACAAATGAGGAAGTGAAGGAGCGTTGTGGTGTGGTTGAGGACGTGATGGGAAGCGTTAGGAGAAACACGTTAAGGTGGTTTGGGCATGTGGAGAGGATGGAGAGTGAAAGATTGACGAGGAGAGTGTATGTGAGTGAGGTGGAGGGGGCGAGAGGGAGGGGGAGGCCGAGGATGAGATGGAGGGATGGAGTGGAGAGGTATATGAGAGAGGGGGGTGTGAGTTGGGAGCGTGGTAGTGAAATGGCAGGGGACAGAGTGACATGGAGGCGATTTGTTTGTGGCCACCCCGTTCGGGATTGAGGCGTCTGGCAATAGATAGATAGATAGATAGAT
>JAGKTI010004342.1:18639-51235 GCA_018397915.1 Birgus latro
CCCGATATAAGGAACTAATTGGTACCAGACCCATGACGTTAAAGCCGATAGTTGATTAAAGCTGAACACCATGCTGTTTGGTAATTTTCCAGGCTTTGTGGCTTTTACCAAACAAAGATTGTTAGATATAGAGCGTTGTTTGGCCATAGAGTTGTACAGAATAACATACAGCTAGGTCTAAATGGCTTTTTCTCAATAAATGCTCTGGATTTATGGCTCCTCACAATACTGGTTACCCAGAGATTCATGTGGCATTCTGCAGGATGTGGAGGTGTGTGTGTGTGGGGGGGGGGGGACGCCAGACTGGTTGGTGTTTCCCATGCATCCATTCTTTTGCGGAACAAAATTCATTAAACGAACATAACGTTTGGCCAGCTCAGGGTGGTTGTTAAAACCAAAATTCATTACAAGAGGGTTGGGTATATTGAGGGTTTACTGTATATATAAATATGAGAGAGAGTGGATAGAATAAACAAAGTGATATATATATCTACATTAGTGCTGAAAGGATCACCAAACTTCTTCCCAACCTTCACACGTGCAGCACAGGTCTGCAGCAAAAACCTTGATAAAGATTTGAGTGAAAAATACCATTGCTATAAATTTGAGGGAAAAACACTGAAGAGAGCATAGCTAAGGCTTGGTAAGGTAATCTGTATGCTGTAATAACATTAAGGCAGTGTTGTGAAAAGGCAGATGGATTTGGAACAAGAAGTATAAGGGACCAGAGTAGCAAAGTGGAGGTAATAGAACTGACCCTTATGGCAGTTACTGTAGTGACCAGTGATGGAAGAATAGAGTCCAAGCTTTCTGAACAAATCTGGCAGTCATTGAAATGAGAGAAGGAGAGTTAGACATTTCTCTTATTCTTTAGGTGTCTGTGTAAGCCTTGTCTTCTTTATCATGATTGTATCGCTTTTTGTATGAAGAGAAGGAAGTTCATGGCTTAGAACCTGCAAAAGGTGGTCTTTCCATATTAATAAAAAAGAAAGTCAAATTCGTGATAAGTTTATGTCAACAAGCATATAAGACTAGAGATTATAGGCAGTGGGAAAGACAGGCTGAAGATGATGCTTCTAGGAAACCAGTTTCTTACATGAAAGATAGAGTACTGTTCTGATTGAGTAGTTTATTAGAGAGCTAGACAGAATAAGGAGCAAGAATGTTTAGTTGAATGGATGGTATGTGTCCACCATAATGATGAAGGAAAACAAGGAGAGAGTTCAGGAAAACAGTGACTGCAATACAGTACCATCAGTAGGAGAGGAGAGAGAGATCTGAGAATTTGACTAGAAGTCAAAGGGAGAGTTCATACACTTGAAATGGATTAAGTTGTCCCTCAGCTCTGGATGGGACAGTTGTGGATTGGATGGTGGATGATTGGAGTTTTAGAAAGTCAAAGAAAAGACTTGACATGATTCTGGACAGAAACCCAAATTGTATGATATTCATGGGTCACATTTGCACTAGGACCTTTCAGAAGTCACCTCCTTGTGGGGAGCATTAGAGCAAGCCTGTTTATACCAAGGGATTTTTTTTTCCCCCCCCCATTAGTTGAATGATAAGGGAATATTTGCTTCCATGCCTGAGAGAATAACCTCTGCAATGCATAAAGCATAATCAGATGGCCCTCAGCTATGAAAGCAAAAAGTCATCAAAAGGAAAGCTGCCTGAGGGTCTCTGATTCCACAGCACCAAAATGCCGCAGTTGCCACAGGCCGTATTTGAAAGACAAGGCGGTTACTAAGGTACTGTAAGAATGTGATTGGAAGAGCCCAAGGGGGAGACAAGGCTGACTGTGTATTCAGAAGGATTAGTTGCTGGAAAAAAGAACAAGTAAGTTGGAACCCTAAGGCAATCAGAGATTCAGGTAGGATACTTCACAGGCTGCTATACTTAATGAAGAGTAAAATTGATGTAGGCTTCTTCTCTAGGTGGATTACCAAAAGTGATAGTGAAGGTTGAGATCTTAATGCAGAGATATCAGAAAAACAGATGATGATAGATTGTATTTCATTTGAGAAGTAAGGTAGTTGCACCTCCAAGCTCGTTACCTTGCCTGGATGGAGTCTAGCGAGGTATTGTTTTTGGTCGAGTTTCTTTGTTTCTATATTTCTTTGTTTGTTAGCAACTTTACGGAAAAGTGGCTGAGTGAAATTACATGAATCTTTCAGGGTATGTGGGAATTGGTCCCAAAAGGAAGGAATTAAACTTTGGAGGCAATTGAGTGACCCTGAGAGGTCTGTAACTTGAATCTGGTTGAAGATAGAGATATTTACCATATCATCTTAAAGGAACTCCCATATGGGCTTTCATTTGGCACCAAGACCTTTACCCCTGAGTAGCCTTGAAAGGTCAGACTCAAGGTCACAGATATTCAGGGTGCTTAACTCGAAACAGGTTGCAGATAGATATTTACTATTATCAACATATGAGAAATCCCATATGGGTTTTTAATTGGTACCATGACCATTGACCTTAAGTGACCTTGAAAAGTCAACCTCAAGGTCACGGATATTCAGAGGGCTATAACTCGAAACTGATTGAAGAGAGAGATTTACTATTATCAAGATATAGGAAGTTTCATATGGGCTTTCATTTGGCACCATGATCTTTGACTTTGAGTAACCTTGAAAGGTCAGATGCAAGAGCACAGATTTTCAGAGGACTTTACCTTGAAAATGGTTGAAAATAATTGCTTTTGGGCAAGGTTTGTTGTGCCTGGCACCACTTGTTTGGATGTGAGCTCAGTGGACTGCAGGAAATCAGCTATTCAGCCAGTTGCTCCCAGAGAACTTTTGTCAAGGGTATGTTGAAGGTCAGTCTGTGATATGATAGTGTGATGCATGAAATATATAAGTGTGTTGTGGTGTGGGGATGGGGCTGAGAGGTTGCATTTTAGTGTGGACACAGTGAATTGTTAAAGAGTTGTGTCATGTGGTGTTATAGCAGCAGAGGATGTAAGTACAGTGACCCCCTCCATATATACTGGCCCCCCCCTCTGTGTGGATTTCAAGAATGTGGACAAAAAAAGCATGCCAAGAATGTTGAATCGTGGAAAAAGCATGCAGATTGTGTGTCATGCCATACATTGACCATCTCTGAAATCTTTTTAATGTTTGTTTTATGTTTGCTTTGCCTCTGTACAGTAAACTCTTCCCTTAGGAAGCGTGTTTGTAGTCTAGTTGGGGGCATAGAGAATTTTTAGGAAGCAAATTGAGGTCTGTTATGGTGAGATTTTTGCCCATTTTTGTATACCTTTAAACCTCTTTAATGTCACTGTCTTATTTTGACTTTATCTCTTTAGTAGGCTATATCCTTAACCCGTCACGTCCCGACCGATTTTCCACCTCTGCCTCTCCCTTCCTGCCTCCCCCCCCCCTCAAACCTCTGCTTTTGGTGAGAAGCATCGAAAATTCATAGAGAAATTGCCCTCCTGAGCATATAAATGTTGCTTCAGGTGAGAGTCACCCATACCTTTTCATTCTCTCTGAGGGGACCTGGCTTCAAAGAAAATGAACTATGGGAGGGATAACTAATTCAAGCCACTTTAAATTACGTATTTATTTATTTATTTGGTACTAATTTATATGTAGTACAAGAGTATATTGTTTTTCACACAATAATATAGGCAATATAAGCGTTGTTCACTCGCCAAACACATCAACATGTGTCACCTTCCTTTACGACATTACCATCTCATTACTTCTGTTTGTTTCTTCTTCTGGTTTGTATATTCCTTTGTCCTCCACCTCAGGAATCACTTTCATCGTGAATTTCGTCATTGGAGAGACCGTGGCGCAACATGTCTTTACTGGCCAGGTCACCGCTAACAAGTGAATTGCTGAGAAAATGGTGTGTGGGGGGGGGGTCAGGTGGGGCCAGGCAGTATCCTTGCTTGACAGCGGGTAGAGGTCTCCCACATATGCTTACCAAAAATCACCCATGAAACTTGAAAAATGTGCAAATGACTGACCTTGCAATTACGTAACGTATGGGTACGTCGTCGGGTGTCACTGTGGCAAAACATTGCTATGTACCTATGCGTCATCGGGACGCCTCGGGTTAAGAAGCATAATTGTTCTCTGGTTTGAGTCATAGAGAACAGTAGACATGTTGGGTTGGTTAACACATTAGATTTTTATGGTGAGTTATAGATCTTCAAGTGCACGAAACCTTTGGTTATTATTTTTCCCATGCATACCGAGGGGTCTGTGGTAGGTGGTGGCGACCATCATCCACTCACTTGATGTAGTGCTGCCTACTTCTTCCTTAGCCTTTATCATTCTCTTTCTGAGCCTGCCCTCCTCTCTTCCTGTTTCTCCCATCTTTCCTGTCACTTCTTATTGCTTTTCTTTCCTTTTCAGGTGGCTTTACATTGAGTGACAAGCCAAATAGTTTCCTGTAAACCGGGAAACCATTTACAACGCTGGGTGGTGACCATATAACCAAACCATACGTGCTCCCTACGTGTTAACAAGTGGGTTGGTGGAGGGTTAGTGCCCCTCCCCCTAAAACAAATAACTCGGAGTCAAATGGCCACCCCTTACGGGATTGTGGTGTCTGGCAATAGATAGATAGATAGATACCGAGGGGTCATTGTAATCAGCACAGATATAGTTAGTAAAAAATTGGCAGGATAGCTATAGCCAGAGTGTAGAGAATTCGGAAAATTCAACATTGGGTGTGTTAGAGGAATATGGTTGTGCACGTACAAGCAACAGCTTTGACTATGAAATGATTGTAGATGTAGAGAAAGTAGGAAGATACAGAAAAGAGGCTGCTGTAAGTGCTCTTAGCTGAGTTTCAGTGAAGAGTAGAGGAGAAGAGATGGTGTTCAGGAAAGAGGAAATTGGAGGAAAGTCAGAAATTGATAGAGTTTCAGTGATCCTAAATATCTTTTTGGTTGTCACCAAGTGAGGGGCTGATGGTGGAAGTATTTTTAGGCCTCCCCTTCCCCCTGTGGACTGTGAGGCTTGGTGTTGTACTGCTATATTTTCAATATGAGTAGTTAGTGTAATGTTCATTTAGTTTGTTGAAGATAGAGAAATTTATTTAGGAGACTGTGCTGGGGGGTAACAGTATAACCAAATTTTGGTGCCTAGTGGTTTAGTGGGTAATTACGGTGCTCCAGTCGGATCGAGCCGGTGAAGGTTTATATCCAAGGGGTGGTTGGGGTTTGTTGCTCACGTAATGCCACTCAGGTATGAGTGAGGCTGGTCACTCTCAGCTTAAATGTCAGGACCAACTTGCCTAGCCCCGGGCTCCTACGCTCCTCATGGGGCAACGTAGGATTGGATGATGGATGGATGGAGTACAGTATGCTAAGTTATTCTTATTCAAGTACAGAAAAAGGTCATCATAGAAAGAAGGTCAGGTGTTAGCCAAATTAGGCACCAGCTCTCCTTATAACAAGATATTCATCTGCCAAGGGAGTATTGTCTTGTTTGATAGGTGCTACAACCTCCTCACATTCATTGCATTCTTTCCTTTATCTCATTCATTTTGCTGCTGCTTCTGTTGTGTTATTACACTTGCAGTGTCACAAGTGCCACTTCCAGCAAGGGGAGGGAGAGAGTGTAGGCCTGTCTGACATTGTTAACATGATCAGGTAGTGGGTGAAAAGATAACAAGAGGGCCCCATGCCCACTTAATACATTCCTTTTTATTTATTTTTTCCCCTTAGTGTTCTTTTTGTTTATCCATTGTTCTTTTAATCTCTTCTCAAACTTGTTTTATTGCTGCAGTTAAGTATTACAGCATACCGTGTATTCTTCCCTTTAACCTTCCTGTAGCCCTCTCTGTTGTTAAGTTTTACCATTTAAGAATACTTTATCTTCACGAGGGAGGAGGCGGGGGGCAGTGAGCAAAAGGGAGAGGGAGTCTCAGCTTACTTTAATTACTAGTAGGTTTTGTTGATTAGGAGCAATTTTTGAGAGACAGACAGACAGACAGAGAATCCCCGCACTGGTGTATGGAGCCTCTGTTGCGCAGACTCCAAGCCCCAGACCTGAGGTCATTAGGTGTGCAGGCAAAATAGGATCTGTGCAATGCTCATTCCCCCTAACACCTAGACAACATGAATTCCTCTCTGGCATATGGATCACCAAGTCACAGGAATTCATGGGACCATGGGTCTGTTTTGGTTAGGTTAGTTTAGGTAAGGTAAAGTTAGGTTTGAGTAGTCTAGGTTACATATGTTGTTAGGATAGGTCTATTTAAGTTACATTAAGTTAGGTTAGGTTGGATTAAGTTAGATTAGATTAGATTAGTTTTAGTTAAACTGGGTTAGGTTAGAAGTGAGATTAGTTTAATGTACTTTAGGTTAGGTTGTTACGGGGTCATCTCTTAATGTCTTTCTTCCTCTCTCTGTTTCCGTTATTTCTTACTCCTCTATTTATTTTCTGAATTATGCAGGTAGCAACCCTTTAGTGAGCACTCTTCTTTCTTCATTCGTCCCTTAGTATATCCTGATCGAGGAATGCCAGTGACCAGTCAGGGGGCAGGTGGAGCTGTTCCTCGACCGATCAGAGTGGCCTCACGATCTTCCAGACTCTCAGACAAAATCAAAATGGAACCTCCAGGTATGCTTGCTTTATTTTTTGCTGATATATATTATTTTCCTTCTGTGGTTAGATTGAGGGTTGGCATAGCTGTACTGTGAAGTGAAGCGACGTGGGCATAGTGAGTTCAGTAGCAGTGGTTATGCTTACTACTAGTCTGGTTGTGACAGTCATGCCCAGCTTAGAGGTGTTGCTGTGGCAATTGCTGCTTGTTTTGTTGTGTTGACAGTGTTACTTTGATTGATGAGCGTTTAATGCTGGTGAGGTTGAAGCACTTCTTGGGCATCGTCTAATTTACTGCTGTGTATACTCCAGCTGAGATGAGTGATCTTAAAGAGGAGTAGCTTTTCTATGCTAAACTTGGCTCATTTGTGGAACAGTGCCTCTCAGAGGTTCTGGGTTACTTGAATGCAGTTACTGGCACTGACAGGGAAGGCTTTGAGAAATGTGTAGGTCCCCATGGCTCTGGAGCCAGGAATTCCAGTAGTTCTTATCTTTTGGATTTTGCAGTCCTGTAAACTAGAATTTCTGGATCCTGGTTCCAGCATCCAGATCTTTACTGCTGGACTTTGAATTCCAATACTGGAGGGGTAATAAAGGAGATTGATCTTATCCTTGTTAGTACACGCTGAAGGAGCTTTCAGAACTGTAGGGTTTTCAGGAGTGCAAGAGTTTTTTGCTACTGATAACAGACTTGCTGCCACTCTAAGGCAACAGTTCAGAACAGGGAGAAGCTCAAGGTGCTGAGAATCTAAGAGATGAGGAGTGCCTATGAGTAAGCAGTGGCTATCTCAAATTGGTTTGAAGTGCTCAGTACTGTCGAGGACTCTGTTGAACAATGGGATACCTTTAATTGTTTTACCCTGGCAGTAGCCGATGAGTGTGTTGGAGAGCACCCGAGATCAAGGAGGGGTTTTTTCTCACTGGGGACACTGGCCACATGTGAGGAGAGTTGTGAGAGTTGTGCTGCCAAACTGCCTGGGGATCGAGTGCAGCACAGACTTTTGTCTTGACAGGGCATAAGTTTTGCTGAGAAGGGACAAGGAGAGTCAGGGAAGTCAGCCACTGAGGAGGTGGAAGGCTGTTTTCGTGCAAGTGACCAACCTGCATACTGCGTCTTGATGAAGTTCGATTCCAGACACGCATCTCAGGTTAACTCTGGTCAGCAGATGGATGTCTCTTGTTGGGGGCGAGAGTATAGGGCTTGTTGGATGAGTACTTTGAGAAGCTGTATATGGCTGCACCTCCTAGTGGAGATCTTCCATTGGCTGGTGTTCAACCATTGAGCGCTCTCTCACAAATTGATGATACTGCACCTTCTCTAGAGCAAATCAAGAAGGCAGTGGGATAGGTTGGAAAATGGTAGAACAGCTGGTGTTTGTGGCATCTTGGCACCACTGACCAAGACTGAGGGTGAAGTCATGATCAGGGCATCACATGCAATCATAGAAGCCATTTGGTAGACTGGTATCATTCCTCCTGGCTGGGCAAGGGGTTTGGGTCACCCCTTTCTGGGAAGGGAAAGACAACCAACATGACTTTAGTAACTACTGTGGTATTATTAAAGTACTTAGTGTGCCAGGTAAGATTCTTGCTGGCATTCTTCTGATGCATATCCGGGACTGTTTGCTAAAGTTTTAGAGGTCTCAGCAATTCAGATTCACACCCAGGAAGTCCACAGTTGATTGCATCCTAGCTCTTTGAGTGGAATGCCACCTTGTGTATTGACAAGGTCTGCTTGCAGCCTATGTGGATTTCAAGAGGGTATTTGATTCAGTTAATCACAAGGTACTATGGGAACTCCTCCAACTCTGTGCGATCCATGCTGGGATTTTCAGACTCATTGCTGGCATGTATTCAAACACTTGAGTTCTGTCAGGTGTGGAGGAGGAACATTAGATTTCTTCCCAGCAAGTACTGGAGTAAGACGGGGATGTATCCTTGCTCCCATGCTTTTCAACACGTGCATGGGTTGGGTTCTTGTCCGGACTGAGTTGAAGTCACTGTGGAGTATCTGTTGACAATTTCAAGGTTACTAACCTTGATGTTGCTGATGATGCAGTTATTCTAGCAGGGTTGTTGGAGATACGACTGAGAACCCATGAGGAATTTCATGAGAATGCAAAGCCACTAAGTTTAAAGGTCTCTTGGGCCAGGTCCTTGGTCCAGGCATTTAGTGGCTTGTTAGATGAAGCAGTTCATTCTGTCCATGTGTGTGGTGAGAACGTGGAGCTCTTGGAAAGATTCTTTTATCTTGGTAATGTTGTAATTTGGTAAGTAGACGACAAGATTTCTCAATGCATCACTCTGGCCCACGGGTTTATAAATTCACTCAGCTCGAGTATTTGGCATTGCCAATATTTATGTAAAAGGACATAAATTCACATCTTCAGGGCACTGTGCTCCCCGTCTTACTCTACGGCTGTGAGACATGGACACTAAACAGTGACTTGAAATGGCAAATCGACTCCTTTGGTACCAAGTGCCTTCACAGGATCACGGGATATTGCTGGTACGATCAGTTATGTAATGAGTCACTACCCTGTGAGACGGAGCTAAGGCCTGTTGCCCATATGATACGTCAGTGCCAATTATGGTTATATGGGCACATGGCCTGTTTTCATGAGGCTGATCCTGTTCACAGGGTGATCTCTGAAAGTTAACCTGGGGTGGAGGAGACCAAGGGGAAGACCACAGAACTCATTGCTGGAGCAGGTTGATCATTCATTTCTGAGAGATACAGTACATAGAGAAGGAAAGGTCATTGACTGGAGGGTTGCACCCTCATGGGTGGAGTTGGAAGGTGAGTGAGGCTATACACCCCACAGCATTTGCTCCCCAGTAATCATCATCATCCGGACCTCCTTTCCCACCCAAGGGCAGGGTGAGGAGTAGCAACATCCAGACAGCCCAAATTTGCCCAATCCAATGAGCCACGCTTCCACTCGCTCATCATTCAAGCTCCCAGAATCCTGGCTCTATCGGATACGCCAAAAGCATTCACCACATTTTGGTCTTCGAGAGAAGTGAAATCAGTGAACATACAGTGAGATTGGATGGGGAGGCTATGGAGAATGTGAATGTGTTTAAGTACTTGGGTAGTGTGATGAGTAAGGATGGAAGTTTAGAGGGTAAAGTGCTTGAAAGGGTGCAGCAGGGAAGAAAGGTTGCTGGTTCCTTGAAAGCAGTAATAAGAAACAGGGAAGTGAGCATGGAAGTGAAAAAGCTGCTACATGACAGTATTGTGATACCAACTCTAATGTATGGAAGTGAAGCTTGGACCCTGTTGGAGGGACAGAAGTCAAGAATGAGAGCAGTGGAAAGGAGTTATTTGAGAGGAGCATGTGGAGTCACATGGGGAGATAGACTGACAAATGAGGAAGTGAAGAAGCATTGTGGTGTGGATGTGGATGTGATTGGAAGCGTTAGGAGAAACACATTAAGGTGGTTTGGCCATGTGAAGAGGATGGAGAATGAAAGACAGGCAAGGAGAGTGTATGTGAGTGAGGTGGAGGGGGGAAGAGGGAGGGGGAGGCCAAGGATGAGATGGAAGGATGGAGTGGAGAGGTATATGAGAAAGAGGGGTGTGAGCTTGGAGCAGGGAAGTAAAATGGCGGGAGACAGAGCGACATGGAGACAATTTGTTTCTGGCCATCTCTTACGGGATTAAGGCGTCCGGCAATAATTAGATAGATAGATAGACATTTTGTAGCTTCACATTCACTTATCCGATAGAGTCAGTCCGGACACTGCCACATTAAAAAGGGGTGCCAAATGCCTGATCGTGCACTTCTCACAACATTCATCCAGCCAGCTCGATCTCTTGTCAGTTCCCTAGCCTCACCAACTTCCAAACCTCTCTTCCTCACACACTCATCCACCATATCTCTCCATCTTCTCCTTGGCCTACCTCGCCTTCTCCCTCTTTCAGATTCGCTCAAATATACCTTTTTCACCACTCTATTGTCATCCATTCTCTCCACATGACCATACCATCTCAGTACACTCTCTTCGAGTCTGGTGTCCACCAACTTCCTCACTCCACATCTTTCACGAATCATTTTATTTCATATCCTATCCACCTTTTGTACTCCACGTACATTCCTCAGCAGTCCCATCTCCATTGCTCTTACTCTTGACTTTTCATTTTCATGCCACACCATAGTTTCACATCCATATGCTAAAGTTGGCACTAACACTCCTTCATGTAAGCCTCATACAGCTGCAACACTCAAGCATATGTTAAAGTTGGCACTAACACTCCTTCATGTACGTCTCATGCAGCTGCAACACTCAAGCCTCTGTTTCTTATCAAGGCCTTCATTGCACCAGCTACTTTTCCTCCTTGTGTCACTCTACTTTCAACTTCTATTGCACATTTTCCTCTTTTTTCTATCACTGTGCCCAGGTATTTGAACTCTCTCACCAGTTCCAGTCTCTCTCCATTCACTGTGGCATCACACTGGGAGTCACGTTTTCTCTCAGTAACCATCACTTTACTCATTTCTGGATATACTCTCAAGGCATGACACTCACAGACATCATCAATACTCTGCACTAGTCTACCAAGTTCTTGTCCGGTATTTGCAAGCAGTACTGTATTATCAGCATACAACAAATTTGAGATATTCCATCCATCACCATTCATTACCAACGCCATGCCTCTCTCCATTACTTGTGTTTTTACTTCTCTCATCACCCCATCCATATATATACAGTATTGAACAACCATGGGGACATCACACAACCTTTCTGCACGCCCACAACGATTGTGAACCATTCATTTAGATGCCCATTAACCCCTACACATACTTCACTGCCATCATAAAAACTCCTGACAGCATCTAGCAACTTACCATCTACACTGTACATGTGCAAAACTTTCCACAATCCTTCTCTGTCTACTTTGTCGTATACTTTTTCCAGATCCACGAAATGCCATAAACACCATATGGTCCTTCTCACAAGCCTTCTTTGCTATCTGTCTGCAAATATTTGATGCACTCACCCTCTGCCACTCCTAAAGCCACCCTGTTCATCACTCACTAGGGCCTCTGATATCTCTCTCTTACTTTCTGTATAATAATTCTTCCATATACCTTCCCTAATGTGGTAGGTGGTGGCGACCATCATCCACTCACTTGATGTAGTGCTGCCTACTTCTTCCTTAGCCTTTATCATTCTTTTTCTGTGCCTGCCCTCCTCTCTTCCTATTTTTCCTATCTTTCCTGTCACTTCTTATTGCTTTTCTTTCTTTTACAGGTGGCTTTACATTGAGTGACAAGCCAAATGGTTTCCTGTAAGCCAAGAAACCATTTACAGCGCTGGGTGGTAACCATATAACCAAACCATACGTGCTCCCTACGTGTCAACAAGTGGGTTGGTGGAGGGTTAGTGCCCCTCCCTGTAAAACAAATAACTCAAAGTCAAATGGCCACCCCTTATGGGATTATGGCATCTGGCAATAGATAGATAGATAGACCTTCCCTACCACACGCAATAAACTTATGCCGCGATAATTCTTGCACTCACTTTGCTGACCTTTATTTTTGTACAGGAGTACAATCACAGCCCTTTTCCACACTGCTGGTACAGTTTCACTCATCCATGCCTTCTTACATATCTCCAACAAGCACTTCATTCCACTCTCTTCACTACACCTAATCATCTCTGCATACACCTCATCAGCCCCAGCTGTTTTCCCAATAATAATTATTATAATAATAATAATCCACATACAGGATGTGTGGATCAAATATTTGCAGTGAGAAAAGCGATGGTGAATGCTTGTGAGTAGGACTACAAGGTGTTTATGGCATTTATGGATCTGAAAAAAGCATACGATAAAGTAGATAGAGAAGGATTATGGAAGTTTTGTGCATGTATAGTGTAGATGGTAAGGTGCTAGGGGCCATCAAGAGTTTTATGATTGTAGTTTAGCATATGTAAGGGTAAATGGGCATCTAAGTGAATGGTCCACGATCAGTGTGGGCCTGCGACAAGGTTGTGTGATGTCCCCATGGTTGTTTAATATATATACATATGGATGGGTGATGAGCGAGGTAAAAACACGAGTAATGGAGAGAGGGATGTCATCAGTAATGAATGTTGATGGATGGAATATCTCAAGTTTGTTGTATGCAGATTATGCAGTGCTACTTGCAAATATCAGACAGGAGCTTGGTGGGCTAGTGCAGAGTTTTGTAGATGTATGTGAGTGTTGTGCCTTGAGAATAAATGCAGGAAAGAGTAAAGTGATGGTTATTGAGAAAGAAGGTGACTCCCAGTGTGATGTACAGTGAATGGAGAAAGACTGGAATTGGTGAGAGAGCTCAAATACCTGTGTACAGTGATAGAAGAGGTAGGAAAATGTGCAAAAGAAGTTGAAAGTAGAGTGACACAAGGAAGGAAAGTAGCTTGTGCTATGAAGGCCTTGGTAAGAAACTGAGGCTTGGTTGTTGCAGCTGCATGAGGCTTGCATGAAGGAATGTTAGTGCCAACCTTAACATATGGATGCAAGACTCTGGTGTGGCATGAAAATGAAAAGTCAAGAGTGAGAGCAGTGGAGATGGGACTGCTGAGGAATGTATGTGAAGTACAGAGAGTGGCTAGGATATGGAATAATGTGTGTGATGTCCCCATGGTTAATATATATACATATGGATGGGGTGATGAGCGAGGTAAAAACACGAGTAATGGAGAGAGGGATGTCATCAGTAATGAATGTTGATGGATGGAATATCTCAAATTTGTTGTATGCAGATGATGCAGTGCTACTTGCAAATATCAGACAGGAGCTTGGTGGGCTAGTGCAGAGTTTTGTAGATGTCTGTGAGTGTTGTGCCTTGAGAGTAAATGTAGGAAAGAGTAAAATGATGGTTATTGAGAAAGAAGGTGACTCCCAGTGTGATGTTACAGTGAATGGAGAGAGACTGGAATTGGTGAGAGAGCTCAAATACCTGTGTACAGTGATAGAAGAGATAGGAAAATGTGCTGAAGAAGTTGAAAGTAGAGTGGCACAAGGAAGGAAAGTAGCTGGTGCTATGAAGGCCTTGGTAAGAAACTGAGGCTTGGTTGTTGCAGCTGCATGAGGCTTGCATGAAGGAGTGTTAGTGCCAACTTTAACATATGGATGCAAGACTGTGGTGTGGCATGAAAATGAAAAGTCAAGAGTGAGAGCAGTGGAGATGGGACTGCTGAGGAATGTATGTGAAGCACAGAGAGTGGATAGGATACGGAATAATGTGACTTGTGAAAGATGCTGAGTGAGGAAGTCAGTGGACACCAGAATCGAGGAGAGTGTACTGAGATGGTATGGTCGTGGAGAGAATGGATGACAATAGAGTGGTGAAAAGGTACAGTATATCTAAGTGAATTTAACCCATGGATTGAGCCACAGCTCAGGCTGGGTAACGTCGCGTTGCGAGCCACAGCGCAGGCTGGGTAGCATCACGTTGCGAGCCACAACTCAGGCTGTGTTGGCCATGCATCACTGCTAACTACTTCACCCCTCCACAAACTTAAGCGCGGCACTGCGCAAAGACGGAAAGTTAAAGATTTTTTTCTTTTCATCAGATGATACCCTGGATGTTTGTCTTCAAGTTTATAATAAACAGAAGCAATTTTTTTTTTTCCCACCCACTATTCACCTATGTAAACTTACACATGGCCCTGCGCAAAAACAGATTTTTTTTTTTTTTTACCAGATGATGCCCTGGATGTTTATCTTAAAGTTTATAATAAAGAACTAAAAAAAAAAAAAACCATTTTTTGCACACCACAGGGTGTAATAAAAAAAGGTAATTGCACAATCCACGGGTTAAAGGAGGGAGGAAGCAAGATAGGCCAAGAAGAAGGTGGACGGATATGGTGGATGCGTTTATGAGGAAGAGAGGTATGGAAGTTGGTGAGGCTAAGTGACTGACAAGAGATCCACCTGGCTGGACAAATTTTGTGCAGAGAAGTGCATAACCAGGGATTTGGCATGTCTTTTTTTAATGTGACAGTGTTTGGATTGACTCTGTCGGGTAGGGACTGTATATGTGAAGCTACAGAACATGGTGAAATATTTTTTGGCCTATCTGATGGAGCCAGGATTTCGAGAGCTTGAATGATGAGTGAATGGAAGCGTGGCCCATTGAATTGGGCAAACTTTGACTGTCTGAACGTTGCTACTCCTCACCTTGCCCTAGGGTGGGAAGGGAGGTCTGGATGATAATGATGATTATAATGATAATGGTACCAATTTTTTGCAAGATTTTTTATATTCACCGTACAGTATTTACTTATTGCTAGTGATAGTACCATCACCTAGTAGTACTGTTGTAGCAGGAGGTGCTAGGAGCATAATAATAAGTGGCTGGCTACTGATTTTTGGCTACAAGGTCAATAAGTAACCACAAGATCATCACTCTTAGGCAGGGAACTTGGCAATAAGTATACAAAACCACTATAAGATTTTCAGGAAAGATGCTCTATCAGTACTATGTTTTTACAGCTTGTAATAATATGAAAGCCTTTACTTGACCTTTGACTCAGAGTGTGGCTGGATACCTCACCTAATAGTGAAACGTCAGTTTTGCTTGGGACCAAGCTAACAGCCACACGTCACTTTTATGGCGGTGCCAAAGAAGAGCCTAAATGCCATGGTACTGTGCACCCTGGGTGGAGCAGCTACAGTGTCTACTTGGGAGCCACATTTCCCCCATATTTCCCTGACATCTTGCTGTGGGAAAGACCCTGGTCTGGCTCTGGTAATGTGCTGTGTAGTATGGGGTTTGCTGTACTTGTGGGGCAACCCCACAAAGTAGTTACTTGTCTGTGGTCGATGGGTGTTCTCTTCCGGACAGACCAGAGTTGAGCAGCAACAACTCTTATGGTAGTGCCTCCCATGAACAGTGGTTGTCATGTACCTGATTGATAATGAGCATATGGAGATAAGCATATTTAAGGTGTGTATTTGCTTACACGAAGGATGAGAGAGGATGATGCAGAGGATTGTCGGAGCATATGAATGTAGTATGTGAGGTGAAATCTAGAGAAGCATGAAAGAAGTGTTAGGATATTGATCATGTGGAAAGAATGTAAGTGAAAAACTGAGAAATGAAGCTGTGACAGATATTTTTAAGCAAAATATACTGGAATTTGTGTCAGCAGTTTCGGAAGAAGTGAATGTAGAAAATTTATGGAATGCACAGAAGGGTTTTGTTAAGAGTGTCGAAGATATGGGTCCATGATGTTGCAGGTGTGTTGAATAATTGAAAGAAGCAGCAAAATGGCTTAGTGGTATATGGAAGTAGTAGCAGCATTGGAAGCAAGGAAGGAGAGTGGTTTAAGATGAATGAGAATTGGTTCAATTTGCTGGTAGAGGGAATGTACAGAGAGTGTGTGAAGAGATGCTGACAAAAGAAAATGTTGTCAGCTCTGAAGAAAAATGAATGTGAATTTCTTGAGAGATGAAAGAGAGAGTTATATGTAGAGAGTAAGAGAGAGGTGAAAAGATTAGTAAAATAGAGTAAGAAGAGAGTGGATGAGGAATTTGGAAGGAATTTGAGTATAAAGTGGAGGGTATGTAAGAAAATCTTCTGGAAAGAGGGGAAGAGAGTTAGACAGGGTGATAAAGAAGTTAGTCAGGGAGTGAAAGATAAAAATGGTAGATTGCTAGTGGAGAGGGGAGAAAAAGTGAGCAGATGGAGAGAACACCTCAAGGAATTGTTAAACATAGAGAGTAAAAGTAATGCGATTATAAGTGGCTGGGGAATGGCTGGGAGAAGGAGGAAGGTGAGACGAGAGGAAGAAATCGATAGGATGGAGTTAGTGGAAGTAATGAAGAAAGTCAAAATGGGGAAAGCCTCAGGAATTGATGAAGCGAGGTGAAATGCTGATACATGAGGGAGAGAGAGTAGTAGAATGGATATGGAAGATGTGCAGATTGGCCCGGGTGTAAGGTAGAATCTCAGAGGATTTTAAGTTTTCGTTTTCGTTTTCGAAGGCTCCAACATGCTTGCATGCGTCGGCCTTGGTCACCTAATGGCGGCTCTCCACGCTGCTCGATCCCTGGCAGCCTCCCTGTTCAGTCCCTTAACCCTTAAGTCACACTTAATGACCTCGTCCCATGTCTTTCTCGGTCTACCCCTCCCAACCCCTCCCCCAATATTAACACCTCTCACCCTCTGTACCCAATTATCATCCCCCATCCTCTCCACATGCCCAAACGACCTCAGCCTACTTCTCCTCATCACAACACCAATACACTCCAGTCCCATCCTACCTCTCAACTCTTCCATCGTAAACCCAGCCCCCCCAGGCCTTGCACACAGGGACGCACTGCACATCCACCTAATCATTGTCATTTCTGTACGTTTAAACCTGCGAACATCCTCTTCCTTTACTGCCAGTGGGTATAATTATTTCCAAGTACAGTGGATAGGGGGGAAAAGAAGTATGTGGTAATCATAGGGGCATTTGTCTTCTTAGTGTATTAGGAAAAGTATATGGTAGGACACTTATTTGCAGAGTTAGGGAAATAACAGAGGAATTAGTTGGAGAAGAAAAGGGAGGGTCTAGGAAGGGAAGAGAATGTGTAGATCAGTTACCAGTATTCATTCGTAGGTCTTTAGTGGAAAAGTTTGTAGAGAAGGGAAAGAAGTTGTTTGCAACCTTCTTGGATTTGGAGAAAGCATAACAGGGTGGATAGACAAGGAATGTGGAAAGTATTAGAGATATATGGAGTAAACGGGAAGTTGTTGAATGGTGTGAAGAGTATGTATGAGGGGGCAAATGTTGCAGTGCATGTGGATATTGAAATGAGTGAGTTTTCCTATTTGAAAGTTGGATTGAAACAGGGATGTGTCATGTCCCATGTCTCCATGGTTGTTTAATCTGTATATGGATAGGGTTATAAAAGAGGTACAAGGTAGGGCAGTGGATGTTGGAGTGACCCAAATGAGAAAGGGCAGTGTTTGGAAACTCCCTGTACTGTTGTTTGCAGATGATACTGTATTGTTAAGTGCAGACGAAGGGAAATGGCAAGGCTTGGTGAATGAGTTGGGGAGAGTGTGTGAGAAATGGAATCTAAATGTGAATCTAGGGAAGAGTAAAGTTTTGGTCTTCGAGAGAAATGAAGCCACTGAATGTACAGTAAGGCTGGATGAGGAGGAAGTGGAAAATGTGAGTGCATTTAAGTACTTGGGTAGTGTGATGAGTAAGCCTGGAAGTTTAGAGGGTGAAGTACTTGAAAGGGTACAAAAGGGAAGGAAAGTTGCTGGCTCTTTGAAAGCAGTGATATGGAACTGGGCGGTGAGCATGGATGTAAAAATGCCTCTGCTTGACAGTATTGTGATACCAATCCAAACGTATGAAATTGAAGCATGGACCTTGTTGGAAGGACACAAGTCAAGAGTGAGAGCTGTCGAAATGAGTTGTTTGAGAGGAGCATGTGGAGTTATGTGGAGAGACGGACTGACAAACAAGGAAGTGAAGGAGCGTTGTGGTGTGGACGTGGATGTGATAGAAAGTGTTAGGAGAAGTACGTTTAAGTGATTTGGCCATGTGAAGAAGATGGAGAGCAAGAGACTAATGAGGAGAGTGTATGCGAGTGAGGTGGGAGGGGGGAGAGGGAGGGGGAGGCCAAGGATGAGATGGAAGGATGGAGTGGAGAGGTATATGAGAGAGGGGTGTGTGAGCTGGGAACAGGGTAGTGATATGGTGTTGGACAGGGCAATGTGGAGGTGATTTGTTTGTGGCCACCCCTTATGGGATTGAGGCATCTGGCAATAGATAGATCAATAGAATTTCTCAGGAAATGTAAAGCATTTGGAAGTAGGTGCAAAATGTAAAGCTGAATATGAGAAAATATATTGTAAAAATGACATGTTAACAAACAAAAGAGAAATAAGGGAGAGGTGGATGTGGTAGTACACTAATAAGGAATGTTACAACTGAGAATATTCTCATGGCAGAAGAGGAAAGAGCTTTGAAAGGGTTAAAGAATAAGAAAGCTGCAGGTGCAGATGTGATGCAGTTGAGCCATATCTGCTTATGTAGTTCATAGAGTAATGCATTACCTGATAATATCCCCACATTTACTGGCCTCTTTAGGGTTTAGCACTTGAGGAGCTAAGTAGGAATTCCTTACTACGTGATAATATCCCCACATTTACTGGCCTCTTTAGGGTTTAGCACTTGAGGAGCTAAGTAGGAATTCCTTACTGGATCTCATTTAGGCTTCCCTTCTACCTAATTACTCTGGTAGAGAAGAAAATTGCCTTGATATAGAGGAAGTGTTGACCAGGCACTCGTGAACCCTTTGATCTGTTCCTCCTTTCACCCTTCTAAGCTTTCAAGTAGTAGTGACACACTTGATGCACAGGACAGTAATGATTTTATTCTTCATCTGTGACAGACATACTGATTTTAAAATAATGTGATTCCATTTGGAAGAAATAAGATAAATGTAATTCTCCCTATCAGAACTCTCGTACTTATGGTTATCTCGATTAAATAAAAGAGAAAAAGGATAGGGATGATGATAATAGAATTCACTTCCAGTTGATTTATAGTACTGCAGTTTTCATAAACTTTAATTAGACTACTAGCACTGAGTATAGTATGTGAATAAAAAGATATCAGGTAGTGTGACTAATACTTGGATAACTGGTATAATTGTTGGATATTAATGTATGGTATATAATCCTGGCTAACTTTGATTATTTTGATCAGATATGGTTGGGTCACCTGTGTCACCTGCCAGCCAGGGTTCCCCTGCACCATCTGGCTCTAGTAGCTTTGGAGGCCAGATGGTAAAACCACCAGTGTCCCCACAGCACTATGGTGGTGGCACTATGTATACCACCCCTGCACCCCCTCCTGCTGCCAGTCCTGGAGGGCACACACTTTACTACCCAGGGGGCCAGCCTACCATGATGGGTGGACAGCGGATACCATCCCCTTTACACCATGCATATTATATGCCACCCAATGCTCCGCCACCATACTCCCCTGATGGAGCACTTGGTTAGTATGCTTATACCTCTGTTTTTTTGTAATAATATTAGTCAGCATTCCAGTTCCTCATTCTAGTACTATTATTTGTATGGTAAAAAAATTTTATTGTTGACAAGAGTAAATTGAAGAGTGTGTTGAAACAGAAGGTAACTCAAAGTTCTCTTAGTGTGATATGTTAGCAAAGGATGAGAGACTGCAAGTAGTTAAAGAGTTTTAAGTACTTTTGTGCATTGATAGAAAAGAAATGTAAATGTGTGAAAGAAGTGAATAGTAGAGTGGCTGAAGGAGGTAAGTGGCTAGTACTCTGAAAATCTTGGTAAGGAACAGTCTTGACTACAGAGGCTGCAAGATGGCTGCATGAAGGTACATTAATGGTTACAGCAATGTATGGATGTGCAGCTCTGGAATTACATGAGTACTGTATTAAATTCTAGTGTGTGAAGTAGAAATGGGTCTGTTAAGGAATGTGTTTGGGCTTCTTAGGTTAGATAGGATAAGAAATCAAGAGATTCGTAACGTGTGGAGTAAGGAAATTTGATGAAAGGGTGGAGGAATGAGCACTTGGATGGTATGGTCACAGAGAGAATGGATGTAAATAGAGTAGTTGTTGCTGCAACTCCTGGCTCATTGTAAACCTAGTGAACCACAGGAAATCAGTGACTTCAGCAGGTCACTTCCAAAGGCCCCCCTCCCTCCCCCCCCTCTCTCTCTCAAGGTTATGTTGAAGGACTCGTGTGTCATGATTGTGTGGTATGTCTGTCTATCTGTTGTCTGTTTGTTGCCAGATGCCCCCCCCCTTTATTTATTTTTATTATTATTTGTTTTTTTTTTTTTTAGGTTATGTTGAAGGATTTTCATGTGTTGTGATTATGTGGTCTGTCTATCTATCTGTCTATTGCCAGACGCCTGAACCCTGTAAGGGGTGGGCACAGTCAAATTGCCTCCATGTCACCTGGTCCCCCGCCATTGCACTTCCCTGCTTCCAGCTCACACCCCCCTCTCTCATATACCTCTTCACTTCATCCCTCCATCTCATCCTTGGCCTCCTTCTCCCTCCCCCCCTCCACCTCACTCATATACTCTTTCCTTGTTAGTCTCTCACTCCCCATCCTCTTCACATGCCCAAACTACTTCAATGTATTTCTCCTAATGCTTTCTATCACATACACATCTACACCACAGCTCTCCTTCACTTCTTCATTTGTCAGTCTGCCTCTCCACGTTAACTTCACATGCTCCTCTCATGTAACTCATTTCCACTTCTTTCACTCTTGACTTGTGTCCATCCAACGAGGTCCATGCTTCACTTAATACAGTAATACCTTTACTTTCCGGACGACCACTATCCGATTACACCACCATTCGGACATTGTAGGCTGATGTTTGAAGCCTAAAAATGTCAAAAAATTGCCAAAAACCTGAAAAAAATCCAATTTTTTCCGACCCGTAAGTTTGAATTTGGAGCGTGGCGCCAAACTGCCATGTTTACATTCCATTCCCACCATCTCCCCATCCCAACACTCCGACAGTTGTTTCTGAACTGCTGTGAATTTTTGTTTAAACAGTCATGATTCACAGTGCTAAGGATTAAGTGCAGTTCAGCACTGGATTACTGAACATGCTTCAAGAGCATTTTCACCACTGTCAGAGCTTTAGAGGTGGGGTAAACAGCCACCATGGACATGTAAGTACATTGTCAACTGCCAAATATTTTCCATAATCACTTCTAAATCCTCATTCTCTGGTTACATTTTATTTACTTCATGCTTTGTGTCCCATATTTGAGTGCATAGGCTGTGAAAAAGGTGATTTCCTCAGTGATTACCACATCTCTTACATACGTTCACTGTCTAGTCAACTGGTGAACATATTTGCCCTACTCACCTCTAAATCATAAATTCTGGTTACATTTTATTTACTTCATGCTCTGTGTCCAATATTTGAGTGCACAGGCTGTGAAAAAGGTGATTTTCTCAGTGATTACCATGTCTCTTACATACGTTCACTATCTAGTCAGCTGGTGAACATATTTGCCCTACTCACCTCTAAACCATCATTTTCTGGTAACAGTTTATCTATTTCATGCTTTGTATCCCATATTTTAGTGCATAAGATGTGAGAAAGAGTGATTTTCTTAGTGATTGCCATGTCTGATACTTACTGTACTTACACTATGCTGTCAGCTGGTGAACACCTCTGCCTTACTCACCTCAAAATCATCATTTCTTGGTTAAAATTGAATTCATGCTTTGTGTCCATTATTTATGTGAATGGGGTCTTAAATAAGTGCTATACATGTCTGGTAGGGAGGTAGGTAGGTGGTTTTCTGATTAAGGTTAGGTTAGGTTAGGGTCAGGAATGACCGGTGTTGGAGCTTCAGGGCCACTATCCGGACAAGACCACTTTCCGGTCATGCCTTTGGCTCTGTTACAACGGATAGTGGAGGGATTACTGTACATTTGAGTTGGTATCTCAATACTGTCATGCCGCTACTTTTTTACTTCCATGCCCACTTCCCTGTTTCTCATCACTACTTGCAAAGAACCAGCAGCCTTTCTTCCTTGCTGTACTCTGTCAAGCACTTCACCCTCCAAACTTCCATCCTTACTCATCACATTACCTCAGTGCTTAAATGCACTTGCATTTTCCACTTCCTAATCATCCAACCTCATTCTGCATCCAGTGACTTTATTTCTCTCGAAGACCATAACTTTACTTTTCCCTAAGTTCACCTTTAGATTAGATTGTGTGGTGCATGTGGTAAGTGTATTGTGGTGTGGGGGACTGCATCAGTGTGGGGTCAAAGTGGTTTGTTTGTGAGTTTTATTTTGTATTCATATTGCAGTAGGGAAGGGTGGTGGCTGCGTGACAGGCTGCCTAGGTGTGCTCCTGTTGTTCTGGGTAGGGTAGTTTCTGAGAGTTATATGTTTGGTGGTAGTTCTTGAAGGATGTTATTAGAATGCGAACTGCACTCACCGGCCTCACACCTCTAACTGACCGGGCCCCGGCTGCACACCGCAGGACCCTTCCAATGACATCACCATTCATGACGTAACAGGTGTGTGCGCACACACACACTAACAGCAATATGCACATTCAAGCAGCACCAATGCTTCGGCAGATAAGGTAAATTTGACAACCCTCCTGATCTCGTCTTCCAGAATATGGGACATCTTGCCTCACTTTCAACTCGTAGGAAGATCACAAAACCTCCCTGAGACCCATTGCCTGCAAGGTTGGCAGATGAGGTGTCCGAAAAGCACTCTGTATAACAGTCGTTGATCAGCCCCATTCTTGGAATGTATAGCTTACGTTGTCAGTCTTCACCCTCGAGATCACCTTATCGAGTCTAAGCAAATCCGCTACGGTAGCTCGGTTGCTAGTCACACTCAACTCGCACACATGAAAGGCAGTATCTGGCCGAGTGTGTGTGGCAATCCAATTTAGTTGCCCAAGTAAAGCTCGGTACTCCGTTTTCTCAGACTTGGACAGTTCTGATTTTACTGCTGCACGATGTCTACTCAGTGTGACTAGTTTCAAAGACGAAACATACTGGAATTGGTCGAGTGTTATGTTGCCATCGATATTGGAGACGACATTGAGAACAACATATTTGAAGACTTTTGATTCCGAACTGCCGATGAGGAATATTTGACTCAAGTGGTTTATCACTTGCTGCTTGAACTCATGTGTACCAGCCCAAAGGAAGTCATCGTCATAAATTACAATGACTTGACTTTGCCACTATTGCTCCAAGAGAACAGCGCTGAATCCAGTGATGACACTTTAGCTCCGAAACTCAACAGTTGATCTTTTACGTGCAGATACCAATGTTTAGCAACATCACAAAGGCCGTAAACCGTCTTATTTTGTCTCCATAACTTACCATTTGCATATGCAGGCAGAGGACGTAAATGAACAACTCTCTCAATGTCATTACCTTGCAGGTAGGCAGCTTTCATGTCCAGTGCAGCAATCCCATTGGTTGGTGGAGACCAAAGAAAGTGCCAAACACACAGCTTCTTTTGAACATGCAGGAGAGTCTTTTTGGAGATCCACTGTGTCTTCCTCAAATCCTCTGGCGACTAAGCGGGCTTTAACAATTGGCATTCCATTTTTCATTTTTTCTGTCACAACCCATTGAGCCGTTATGGCATTTTGCCCAACATCATCAACTTCCTCATAAACATCATTATTCTGCCAATTTGTAATTTCATTTTCCTTACCGCATAATATGTCCTCAGAGTTGAAAAGAACAAGCATTTCTGCATCATCATCAACCACTTCCCATGTGCTAAAATCATTTTGAAAATCTATCCTATCAGTGCTGCCATCAGAATCCCTCTTCAAATTGTAGCAGTGTTTGTACTGTCCAGTGGCTTTACCCACCAGACTCACAATCCCTCCAGACACCAACTCTCCACTTTCTGAATGTATTCCCTTTATACGTCGACCAACAGAAACCTTGGGAGGCTGATTAACCGGAATAGAAACTGTGGGAGGCTCATCAATCGGAACTTCACCATTTTCCAACTCATATCTGGTGGATAGTCATTCAACACTTGCGAAGAATCGTCATTAGGCTTCTCCTGGACAACATTGTTCTTCTCATCACTGCTGATACCGCACTTAACTATAGTATCTTGCTCTGGTGCACGTGCTAGACGACATACATGCTTTCACACGTAGACACCGCTGTGTCTCACCAGAATTTGTTTCTCTTCTCTGTCTATTACAATTCTGGGACCGTGCCACTCATGACTGTCATTTCTTTTGTAGAAGACTTCATCTCCATTTCGGATGTCGTTTAAGTCACTTGAACGTATGTTGTGCCATAGAGCCTTAGCCAAACGTTCATCTGATTCAGTATTTATAAACTCTTGTCTTGCTAAATGAAGAGCGTTCAAATTGTCTCTCACAATTTTTGATGGTGATGTAGGTTCCAAAGCTGGAGGATCATTTGCATATACATTAGGCAGGCCAGGGTTTTGACCAAAAACAAGTTGGTTAGGAGAAAAACCTGCGTAGTTGGTGAGAGCATTTCTTGCCGATACTGCCCATGCCAAGGCCACATCCAAGTCACACTGGCTATCAGCCATTATCTCCCTAACAGTGTCACCAATGACTGCATTTTGACTCTCACATACTCCGTTGCTCCATGGACTCTCTGCAGACGTTGCTTAAGTCACTCAAACGTATGTTGTGCTGCAGAGCCCTAGCCAAACGTTCATCTGATTCAGTCTTTATGAACTCTTGTCTTGCTAAATGAAGAGCATTCAAATTGTCTCTCACAATTTTTGATGGTGATGTAGGTTCCAAAGCTGGAGGATCATTTGCATACACATTAGGCAGGCCAGGGTTTTGACCAAAAACAAGTTGGTTAAGAGAAAAAAATGCATAGTTGATGAAAGCATTTCTTGCCGATACTTCCCATGCCAAGGCCACATCTAAGTCACACTGGCTATCAGCCTTTATCTCCCTAACAGTGTCACTAATGACTGCATTTTTGACGCCCACATACTCCTTTGCTCCATGGACTCTCTGCAGACGTCGTCATGATCTTGATATTGAAGGCCTCTCCCAATGCTCACATTTCAGCATTGTTGAATTCACAACCATTATCTGTAAGAATTTTTCCAGGTGAACCAAACACAACAATTCAGTTCTGAAACACTCCTTTGATAATGGTGGCTGCACACCTCTCCACGAATACTATCACATTGCAATACCTGGTCACCAAATCAACAAGGACTAAGAAATAAAGCCTTCCCCAAGCTTTTAAATCCATGGCTATGGCTTCGTTAAACTTAGACGCCATGGGCAAACTGACTGCAGGTCGGGGCTTGGCTTTCTTGAATCTGCAACAGACTGTACATGCAACAGATACAGCCTTGATAGCCCGCTTCAGTTCTGAACTTTTAATCCCAGCATCTGTAATCATTTTAATTAGTTTTGCCGATGTTGGGTGTCCAAATTGTCTTTGAAGCTTCGAAGCCGTTTTTCTACATCACCCCCAAGAGATGCCAGTGCAGTTGTTTCACAAAACTCATGGCCTAGTCATAAAGAAATTGGAAGCAAGTAATGGCCTGAAGATGAGTACTTCAAATTAATGATAGTGCCACAAATTGTGACTTGGTCACTTTCAAAGCTAATCAACATTTTTGCTTTTTTCATGGAACATTTACATAGCAGCAAGGGAATATTGCAGTTCACATCAGTCACAGTGGTTGCATGCATATTTCCATTGTAGCAGGGCAGAGTAACACGTTTGAGGGAAGAAACTGTGACACCATCAGTGAAAGTAAATGTTGAGGATGACGTTTCTTCTATCATAGCTTCACGTTCGTAATCAGTGACATTACTTAGATAGCAATTGATCCATTCAACTCCACATACAGTTGTAGAACACCCTGTGTCTGGAACAGCACATCCCTAAGATTCTTTTACTAGCCTCTGTAATTTACCTCTACTAGCCACATCATCCGCATAGCCCATAAAAAAACAACAGATGCACTGTTTCAGAATTTTCTTCTCGACTGCCGTTATTTTCGTATGCATCCGGACAGGCACGTGCCCAATGAAATCTAGAACCTCGATACCTTTCCATCAGGCCCAAGCAGGTTCAGCCTCCTGCCAGTGGATGAGCTTTGGGGAATTCTAGCAGACACGGTTGAATATCGGCCACCACCACGATCTCGATCACGTACTGCACCACCCCAAAACAGTGTCTGTCCTCGTCGAGTACCTCTAACGTAAAACATTTCCTCACCCCCAACTTCGTCACTCCAAAATACTGGTTCGCTCTTCACCTCACTGGCAGACACTGATGCATATTTCAGCCCGCCAATTTCACCAGCGAAAATACGATTCAGGGCAGATTTCATATTTTTATATGTCACCTCTGTTATTGCGGACATCACTAGTTGTTGCTCGCTGTCTGAAAGTTTGCATGAAGCCGGAAGCATAAAAGCCATCACAGAATTCGGCATTGCCATGTCCTGCTTCGTAAATTTCAAATAAACATGCTCAAATTCTGCCACGAACTTACGAGTGTTCATATCAACGGCTCTTCTGAAGTTGTACAATTCATGAAAAACTGCAAACTGCCAACGTCCTTTGTCCACGAGAAATAAACCGTCTAGTTTGTTCAGCGAGGTCTGAACACCATTATCTTGTCTCAAATCAGCCGCGTCAATTTCCGAAGACATCACCCTCGCTGTTCCTGACAATGAAAGGTGAATAGCTAGAGCTTGCTTCTTTTTCAGTAAGTCCGTCAGTTCGCACCAAATGTCGATGTCCTTCTTCCAGCTTTCATAGGCAGAGTCATTTTCAAGTTTTGGAGGCTGCTTAGTTGAGCACGACGCCATTATGTCTGAACCATGCTCTGCTGCCAGTATTAGAATGCGAACCGCACCCACCGGCCCACACTGCGAACTGACCGGGCCCCGGCTGCACTCTGCAGAGCCCTTCTGATGACGTCACCACTCATGACGTAACAGGTGTGTGCGCACACACACACTAACAGCAATATGCACTGACAGATGTTGTTTGGCTATAGATTTTGGATGGCTGCGGTGGCTGTGTGTTTATGTATGTGTTTGAGAAATGCTGTGTTCTGTGGAGGAGAGAGGATATCATCTAGATATTCTCATTTAATGTTGAGAAGTTGTTCATTTCTTGTTTCTTGTGAATGTGGTCTTTGAAAGTATTTTTGCTTTTTGATGTAAGTGATCTATATTTGTGGTTTTGATACATCGTTGTGGAAGCTATGAGGAAAGTAAAAATGGGGAAAGCCACAGGAATTCATGGAATCTGTGGTGAAATGCTGATGTATGGGGGAGAGATAGTAATAGAATATATGTGGAAGGTGTGCAGATTGGCCTGGGAGGAAGGTGGAGTCCCGGAGGATTGGAAGTCAGGTATAATTATTCCCCTGTACAAAGGAAAAGGGGAAACAGAAGTGTATGGTCATCATAGGAGCATTTGCCTTCTTAGTGTAATAGGAAAAGTATATGATAGGATACTTATTGACAGAGTAGTTAGGGAAATAACAGAGGAATTAGTTGAAGAAGAACAGGGAGGTTTAGATCAGAAATTCATTCTTAGATCTTTAGTGGAAAAGTTTCTAGAGAAGAGAAAGAAGTTGTATCCAGCCTTCATGAATTTGGAGGAAGGTAGAGTCCCGGAGGATTGGAAGTCAGGTATAATTATTCCCTTGTACAAAGGAAAAGGAGAAAAAGAAATGTGTGGTAATCACAGGGGCATTTGCCTTCTTAGTGTAATAGGAAAAGTATATGGTAGGATACTTATTGACAGAGTTAGGGAAGTAACAGGAATTAGTTGAAAAAGAACAGGGAGGTTTTAGGAAGGGAAGAGGTTGTGTAGTTCAGATATTCTTTCTTAGATCTTTAGTGGAAACGTTTCTAGAGAAGGGAAAAAAGTTGTATGCTGCCATCATGGATTTGGAGAAAGCATATGACAGGGTGGATAGACAAAGATTGTGGAAAGTATTAAGAATATATGGAGTAGATGGGAAGTTGTTGAAGGCCGTGAAGAGAGTGTATGAGGGTGCTAAGGCTGCAGTGCGTGTGGACGGTGAACTGAGTGAATTTTTCCATTTGAAGGTTGGATTGAAACAAAGATGTGTCATGTCTCCATGGTTCTTCAATCTGTATATTGATGGGGTTATAAAAGAGATACAAGGTGGGGCAGTGGATGTTGGAGTGGCCCGAGTGAGAGTGGGCAGTGTTTGGAAACTGTTGTTTGCAGATGATACTGTGTTGCTAAGTGAAGACGAAGGGGAGCTGCAAGGCTTGGTAGATGAGTTTGGGAGTGTGTGTAAGAAACGGAATCAAAAGGTGAATGTAGGGAAGAGTAAAGTGATGGTCTTCAAGAGAAGTGAAGTCAGTGAATATACAATGAGATTGGATGGGGAGGATATGGAGAATATGAGTGCGTTTAAGTACTTGGGTAGCGTGATGAGTAAGGATGGAAGTTCAGAGGGTGAAATGCTTGAAAGGGTGCAGCAGGGAAGGAAGGTTGCTGGTTCCTTGAAAGCAGTGATAAGAAACGGTTGTGAGCATGGAAGTGAAAAAGCTGCTACAAGACAGTATTCTGATACCAACTCTAACGACTGGAAGTGAAGCTTGGACCCTGTTAGAGGGACAGAAGTCAAGAGTGAGAGCAGTGGAAATGAGTTATTTGAGAAGAGCATGTGGAGTCACATGGAGAGATAGACTGACAAATGAGGTGAAGGAGATTTGTGGTGTGGATGTGGATGTGATAGGAAGCGTTAGGAGAAACACATAAAGGTGATTTGGCCACGTGGAGAGGATGGAGAGTGAGAGACTGATGAGGAGAGTGTATGTAAGTGAGGTGGAGGGGGGGAGAGGGAGGGGGGAGGCCAAGGATGAGACGGAGGGATGGAGTGGAGAGGCATATGAGAGAGGGGGAGTGAGCTGGGAGCAGGGCAGTGAAATGGCAGGGGACAGAGCGACATGGAGGTGATTTGTTTGTGGCCACCCCTTACAGGATTGAGGCATCTGGCAATAGATAGATAGATAGATACATTGTTGTTATTATTATTATTATTATTTTTTTTTTTTTTAAATTTTTATTTAGCTTATCCATGTTTGTGTTGACTGAGGATGGAGTCCAGCATGGGCTTGCGTAGCTTATGGTTATTCTGTTGAATTATTTGTAAACAGTTTTCAGTGATTCTGTTGTCCAGAAATAATGTCCATGAGTGCCTTCAAGGTGTTGAATGTATGAGAGTAGTGAAAAGATAAATGTGAGTAAAGAGTGTAGTTCAAGGTGATGAAGACCAAGCTGAAGGTGGATGGATAATTTACATAAATATTGCAGTATGTGAGGCATGGAAGTTGAAGAAGCAAAGGAATTGACAGTTAGGTGAATGAGGTATGTATAAAGGTGTGGATGACTAGGGTTGCACTCCCCATTTTATTTTTACGTATTAGTTGACAGAATGTCTGTACCATTCCCCTTATATGTGTATGTATATACTGTATGTCTCCCTCACTGTATACCCTCCCCCCACTGTATCCAGAACTGTAGCGTAAGCAGCGTTCCCAGGCTCACCACGACCAATACCATATGTAACAGTCAGTCGAGGGCTGATTTCTGGGAGGTAACACCTATATTTCTGTGCTCCACAATTAAAGGCCGTAAATAGCTACTCCAGGACTTTCCTTCAACCACCAAGAGAGGGGTGTTACATTTTTTTAGACATATATACATACACATATAAGGGGAATGGTACATGTCTGTGTTTGGTAGACGTCATGAAGTTCAATCTCGTGTTGATTGATTGGTCTGCGAGTTGGAGCTGAGAATCTCAATGGCATAAATAAAGGCCAGATGGGTGCGGGCTCACCTCCTTATACACCTCGTCATCGTCTCATCCTCAGATCATCCAAATTCAAGAGTGGCGGTTCCATCATGATTACTGTTAGTGGACAAGCTGATTTGCTGGCATATTCAGCTACTCTCCTCGAGGTCCTCTCTCTACCCCAATCCAGGTCTTGATTGTTTTCTTCTTTTAATGTGTGTCTTCTGTGAATGTTGACATTCCTCATGGGACCTGCAGGTTAACAACAAACTTCATAGTGTTAAACCTTCAGTTCTTCCCTGGCACACATCAGCACACCCCAATGGGCCAGTGCACTGAGCGGCCCTGCCATCTGGTGGGAGAGTGTGAACTTCTAGACACGAGAATTGCAGGTTTCGAAAATAAATTTTTCTATGCGCTTTCATTTAATTTCCTTAAATCACAAAATTTTTCAGATGCCTTTGACACTCATGCTGTTGGTGTGTAAGTGGCATTAGAAGAAAAAAAATGTAAAACAAGAATCATCATCTCCATGTACGTGGGTGCTCGCACCCAGGTAAGAGTGAATGGAGTTTTGAGTGATGAGTTTTCCATGAATGTTGGTGTGCATCAGGGGTCAGTTTTGAGTCCCTTGTTGTTTATCATGGTACTTGAAGCCCTCTCATGTGACTTCAGAGATGGACTCCCGTGGGAGATGTTGTATGCTGATGATTTGGTGTTGATTGCAGAGAATGAAAAGGAGGTGGAGGAAAGATTTAAGAAGTGGAGAGATGGTATGGGGCACAAGGGCTTAAGGTTAAATACAGATAAAGTGATGATATCTAGGGTTGGTTGCAGTACAATCAGAGGAGAGGGAGAATGGCCATGTGCAGTTTGCCACAAAGGTGTGGTAAATAATTCCATCTTGTGCAGTGTTTGTGATAAATGAGTGCACAAGAGATGTAGTGGTATTAGAGGTAGACTGCGAGATAATGCTGATTTTATGTGTGCAGCATGTCGAGGAGAGCAGGTGGAGATTGTTAGGCGTGAAAGGATTGAACTTGCTGGTTAGTCTCTTGAGTGTGTGGAAAAGTTTTGTTATTTGGGAGACATGTTATGTACCGGAGGTGGGGCTGGAGCTAGCATGGTTGCTAGAGTGAGGAGTGGTTGGAAGAAGTTCAGGGAGCTATTGCCTCTCCTGACAGTGAGAGGACTCTCTTTACGTGCAAAGGGGTCTTTGTTTGCATCATGTGTTAGGAGTGTGATGCTGTATGGTAGTGAGACCTGGGCAGTAAAAGAAGAGGATATTTGCAGGCTTCAGCGTACAGAAATGACAATGATTAGGTGGATGTGCAGTGCGTCCCTGCGTGCAAGGCCTGGGGGGCTGGGTTTACGATGGAAGAGTTGAGAGGTAGGATGGGACTGGAGTATATTGGTGTTGTGATGAGGAGAGGTAGGCTGAGGTGGTTTGGACATGTGGAGAGGATGGGGGATGATAATTGGGTGCAGAGGGTGAGAAGTGTTAATAGTGGGGGAGGGGTAGACTGAGAAAGACATGGGACGAGGTCATTAAGTATGACCTTAGGGTTAAGAGACTGAACAGGGAGGCTGCCAAAGATCTTGCAGCATAGAGAGCCGCCATTAGGTGACCAAGGCCGACGCATGCAAGCACGTTGGAGCCCTCAAAAACGAAACAAAACGATAATTGGTCTAAGACTATAACATGGTAAATACAGTAATCCCTCTAATATCTGGACGTCCAGTAACCGGACATACTCACTAACCGGACATTCTGGGCTGCCCAACCCCCAAAATGAAAAAAAAATCCAAAAAAAATTGATTAATTTTCGATTTTTTGGGACCGCATCAGTTTGAATTTCCCGCGCGTGCCGATCCCCTCTGTTTACACTCGTGACGCCACTATCGGTTGCCATTACCCACTCCCCTCCTCCCTCGTGAACAACTCCGAAAATGGCGGCCGAAGTGATTGCTTTTGTGGTGATACCCTACCTCCTACAGTGCTTGATACTGCTCTTCACCTTCTTCATCATGTGTGTGATGATGGCCCCGCCTCCTAAGAAGAGGAAGAAAGTGGTTCTGACTCTGGAGAAGAAGAGGCAGATATTGGACAAGGTGGATGCCGGCCGGTCAACAGGGCGCATCTTACATGAGTTCAACCTCCCTCGCTCCACCTTGTTTGATATCAAGAAGTCCCGAGACAAACTACAGCAGTACACGGCTGATTTCGCATCGAAGACCAGACGAAACGTGCAAAGGAAGGTGATGTTTACTCCTAAGTATGCAGACATTGACCGCTCCACGTTGATTTCGTATCGACAACAACGTGCTGCTGGTGTGTTGGTACGTGGAACGAAGCTGAAAGCTGCTGCTAAGTTCACAAGGCTCCATGGATCATCACTAGACCACACGGGAATTTACTGTTGTGTACAGTGCAGTGAAGTGATGTTATTCCAGTTATTTAAAAAAACCTTGGTGAAAGTGTTGGTGAGAAGTGCTGGTGATTCTCAAGTGGAAAGGTGTGTCAGGTGCAACGTCTTCCTGTCAGAGTCTGAGATGATACAGTGGGTTATTACATCAGGACGGCCGCTTTTTGTTTGTAAGTACCCTAACTTCATGCCTAACATGTTTTCATCATGCTGTACATGTGTTAAAAAATTACCGAAAATGTTAATCATAATTT